>BTHU01000008.1:62286547-62514047 GCA_036184795.1 Tokudaia tokunoshimensis
ATCAGTGTCAGCTTAGATCCCACATCCAGAATCCCTTGGAAAGTCTGTGTGTTCTTCTTCTTCAAAGTCACCATAGTAACCTGCTGCAGAGCCTTTTGGGAAGGAGCCAGAAAGTGGTTGATCATAACTACTTGGGATGGCTTCACAGGGTCCCTCATCCTGGGGAATCTGGCTCGTTCTTCAAACATGGGTCCCAGATCTGTGAGCTGATGCAGTCAGATAATGGGCTCATCTTTTCCCCCATGGCAGCTGACACTGGGTTCAGTGAGCTCTCTGATAGGTTGCCTCCTCAGAACAGCATGGTGAGTTGGCAATCACTGAGATCCCTGCAGGTCAGGCAGCCGGCTTGCCACTCCAGACCCACTGCCTATTATTGTAATCATGTCTGTCTCACTGCTGCTGATTAAATGTTGCCCTAGCATCAGCCTTTCTGGGATTCCCATTATCCCCACTTTGCATTCTGTGTTCCTCAGGTCACTGGCCATTGCTTCATAATGGGTAACATTATGGATTATCTCCCTGGAGAGACGTAAACAGCTTCTACCTCCTCCTTAAGATGTCCCAGTGACAAACCAGAGTTAACACTGGGGGACCAATGAGCTGATTTGTCTTACTTAAAGAGCACAAATGACCTAGGAAGCTGCACTAAGAAGTTTCCATACAGCATGGACTACACATCCTCAAGACTACAATGCCACACATAGGTTAGGACAGAGTGTGCACGAATGGCTGCAAGTAGTGGCTGGATACTCAACAGAGGGTCCAATAACCTTCCAACCACCTCCTTCTATGAGAGAATGCCAACATCCCACAGGCCCTATCGTGATTTAAAGCTTGAATGCAGGTGAAGATGGTAGCTATTTTATTTGAAACAAGGTGTCTTAGTTAAGATTTTAGTGCTGTGAAGAAACACCATGACCACAGCAACTCCCATAAAGGAAATCATTTCATTTGGGGCTGGCTTACAGTTCAGAGGTTTAGTTCATTATTGTCACAGCAGGAAGTATAGTGGTATGCAGGCAGACACGGTGCTGGAGAGAAAGCTGAGAGTTCTACATCTGGATCCACAGGCAGTAGGAAGATACTGTGTGTCACACTGGGCATAGCCACTAGGCCTGGCTTGAGCTTGTGAGACCTCAAAGGCTCCCCTCTCCCCTCACCACCCCCCAACCAGTGATACGCCTACTTTAACAAAGTCACACCTCCTAATAGTGCCACTCCCTATGGGAGCTATTTCTATTCAAACCACCAGTCTATAACAGGTGGACTCTAGTCACTTTGACATGCCAATGCAAAATCACAACTTTCACCTCAAAGGGTATGATAAGAGTTTATTCTGGAGCCAAATATGAGTGACCATGACCAAGGAACAAAGACTTAGCTTACTCCAAGTTCCCTACTCCAATGCAGTAACAGTTTGATGACTTTTTTTTAATAGTAATGGAACAAAGAAAGCTATACATCAAGGCATGCCTACGTATGTTGTTGGAAATACAAAACAGTTTGGTTAAAGCAAACCACAGACACCTCTGCTTAGGCTTCAGATGCTATCTGATGGCCTTCTCAGCTTTCTGATTGGTAGAAACTAGGGTTGTTGACTTAATACATTTCAAAGAGTTCTAATCTGCTAGTCCCAGGGTGTTATGTCTGACACCGAAGTGGGTAAGAAATAGTTATTTAGTGGACTAAAGACAGCCCAGATAAATTGTACTTAGGCTCTGGCAACATTCTAACCTCTCCCTAGGCTCTGGAGCTGCAACATTCTAACCTCCCCATAGCCACTGACTTCTCATCAGTTAATAAACCTTGCAGAAGGTTCAGTGGAAGGAACCATTTCTTTCTGAAAACTTTCACTCCCAGAAGGAACAAAATGAGCTCCGGGCTTTCATAGATCATATCCACTCTTACATTCCCTCCTTCCTCAATATTACATCAAACATACTCCAGCGTCTCCACTCCCCAGACTGCAGGCCTTCATTACCTGTGAGCTGGAGAATGCCCTCAGTAGCAACCTAGCACCAAAGCTCTTACCGCCTCTGACCCTGAGTTTCTGGGATGATATCCCAGCAATAAATATAGGAGACATTCAACCTTATTTCTAGCCAACCGTGCTAAGCCTAACCTCTCAAGATCTCTACTCTGTCTGCCTCATGGTTCTTGCAGTGCTCCCCAGCTTGTGATGCTCCTCCTCCTTTTGGATGTAGACTGATGCTTTCTAGACCATGGACTTGGATTACTGCTCAGACTGGATCCTAACCCTGGCTTGGCACAAGTCATAGTGAGGGAAGACCTTGAGGGAATCAAAGATCATTGTGGAGGTGTACGACTCAGGTGAGGTTTCTTAATCTTTCCAGACATGGAGAGACTGCTTATGTTTTGCATAGAAGAGAGACTTCCTTCTACATGATGATTCAGGGCATCTAGTGGCCAAAATTTCCACTTACTCAACTAAATATTTCTGGCCCAGGGTCCAGGGTCCCACCGTTTCTCTTCAAAGACTCAAACTTTGATCTGAAAGGGTTTTTTTTGTTGTTGTTGTTATTTTGTTTTTCTTTTTTGGTTTTTTTTTTTTTACTTTGAATACAGGGTTTGAGTTTTAACCCAGATATCTATAGATATGAGCATGGGATGTCCCCAACAAGGACACACAGACCCTCTGCCTTCCATAGGGATTTCTGAGTTGGCTGCAGTTCTGTGGGGTCTATTGATTTCTTCTTTTAATCTTCTTAAAAAACAGACCATTTTTAGAGTAGTTTTAGTGTTATGGAAAAGTTGAATGGAAAGCACAGAGCATTTTCAGCTTCCACCATGTAGAGCCTCCCCCACTACCAACACCCCTGCCACAAGTTTCTCCATCATGAGCCATGAATGTACACTGACATATCAACGTCAACTGAAGTGCACAGCCTACATCAAAGCTGCTGCACACTCCACACTTTTGACAGATATATAATGGTGTATTTCCTCTGCTGTTTCTCATGGTCAGCTGTTCTGCTGTCCCACCCAAATCCTTTACTATCTGCACATAGGTGCCTCCTCCCCCTGGGCTCCTGGAAGCCGCTGGCCTCTTTATAGTCCCTATAGTTTTGCTTCTTCCAAATCATTAAATGGAGTTGTACATTGCTTAACAACCAATGCATTCTGAGAAGAGCTGTGATGGACATTGGCTATGTACAGATCTCATGGGATATCCTTGCGCAAACCTAGATGGGGTGGTCAGTCATGCTATTGAGAGACTTGGTAAACCAGACCGAGAGGAAACTGCTGGTGGAGTAACACAGGTTGTCACTGGACAGAACACTTTAAATAGAAGTAATGTTCTAATAATAAAACGTAGAGTGTGGTGATTACATAAATCAGTGGCATAGTTATCATCAGTATCAGGATTGCACACAGCTGTCTATCTGACTTGTAGCAACAGGTTTGCTTATACTAACATTGCCACAAATACACAATGTACTTCTCTATGAGGTCATACTGGCTGAGAGCTTAAAGGACAGGAACTTTCTGATCCACTATAGTCTTATGAGACCATCTTCATACACTGGGTCCATCATGGGCTGAACTGTTGGAGTCATTTACTATGTAGGCTTTTCAGGCTGTCTTCTTCTACTTCATAATATACATTTACATTTCCTCTACATCTTTTTATGACCTAGTCACTACCTGATATGCTGGTTTATTTGTTTATCTTCCTGTTGAAAGGCACTTTGGTTTTATTTAAGAGTTTGGGCTGCTATAAACATGTGTTTTCAGTGGAGATAAGATTGGACCTCACTGGACTAAATACCAAAGGACTATGATAATGGATCACGTGGTTAAGAATATATCAACTTTTACTGGAAAGGACTAAATTGTCTTACAAAGTTGCTGAACAGTTTAGTATTCACTCCGACCAGGCATGGATAATAAAGAATTCCTGTAGCTCCTCGGCCCTGTCAGCCTTTGATGGTGTCAGTGTTGTGGGATTTGCCATTACGCAGGTGTGTAGTGATAGGCCAGTGTTGTTTTGATTTGCATACCTTACAGAGACAGTCCAAAGGACGACAAGTTTGTCTTTCTCTAGAAATTGCAATACCCAGTCACTTGGTTCCACTCTTCTGAGTTGTGGTGAAGCTAAGCACTGTGGCGGGGATGTGGTGGGGCAAAGCTGCTCACCTCCTGATGAAAGGAAAACTCTGGGGATACATCCTTCAAATTCCAGGCATGCCACACCTACTAATAACACATTCAGTAAGCATCATGGATTGAGCTGTAGATAAAGCTAGAGCCCTCTGACCTAATATCTCCCAAATGTCAACCATCTGGCCATTGTCTTTAACACTTTAACACTTCAGGAAACGATGAGAAAGATGGAACAATTCTTAACTGATGGTATCTGTGAAAAAGCGGCCTTAAAACAGAAATCAGAGCTGGGCCTGGTGGCCAAACCTCAGCACACGGCATGCTGAGGCAGGAGGACTGCCATGGGTGTGAAGCTAGCCTGAGGTACTTACTGAGTACTATGCTATCCTAGAGTGAGATGTGATCTCAAACAAACAGAATAGGAAGTCAAAATGGACAGGATCTTAAGAAAAAATCAGCTAATTCATGATCAAAGTTGATTCATATGTCTTTTTTTTAAGACTTATTCATTTATTTTATGTATGTGAATACATTGTCACAGTCTTCAGACCCACAAGAAGAGGGCATTAGATCTCATTACAGATGGTTGGGAGCCACCATATGGCTGCTGGGAATTGAACTCAGGTCCTCTGGAAAAGCAGAGGACCTGAGTTCAATGATGCTGAGATGCTGAAATGAGTTAGAGATGCTGAACCATCTCTCTAGCCCTGATTTTTATGTCTTAACTGAGTCATATAGGGGATAAAAAAAATTAACAAAGATATATGACATTTGAATAATACAAAGAAGTTCAACCTAATAGACACAACACACATTCTTTGCAAGCATAGTCCCATGGAACAGTTATGAAAATTGACCGTGAAACAGGCCTCAACAATTTCCAAAATATGTTTATGATTAGGCTACATATTGGATTATAATTCAGCTAGGTTTAGAGCCAATAGCTACATTGATGTGAAATTATCTCACCCACCCCTTATTTGGTAGTTAGACAAAGAAACAGTCCTCCACAACTTGTGGTTTAAAGAAATTACAATAGAAATAAGAAAATATTTAGAAGTAATTATTAATAAATAGGCTTTTTTGAGACAGAGTCTCGTGTAGCCCAAGCTGGTCTTGAACTTGCTATATAGGCAAAGATGACCTTGAAGTTCTAATCCTTCTGCTTCTACTTTTCAAGTGCTGATATTAACAGATGTGCATGACCATAGCCAGCTTATATAGAGCTGGGCGTTGAACCCAGAGCTTCACATATAGCAGGGAAGCTCACCATGTCTTACTGACTATGCCATATCACCAGCCCATGGATAGACCCAGACACATCAAAATGGGATGCTGCAGCCCGGAAGCTGATGGCATTAAGTATTTTCATTAGAAATAAAGAGAGCCTAATAAATAATGAGCTAGTCATTGGTCATAAGAGGTTAGAACATGAGCAGATAATGAAGTAAGGTAATAATGGAGACATGGAGACAGGGAAAGAAAGCCTATACTATAGTCATTTAAAACCATGCTAAAGTTAGTGTGTGCTGAAAAGACTGATAATGTAATTTCCCAAGATTGCAATCAAGGAAGTCACAGAACTAGGAATGCAAAAGTACCCCTTAGTTTATAAAGTAAATACATAACATTTTTAGTTTTTCCAAAACAACAACAACAACGAAAAGATAAGAGTTTAAATCTTAAAAAAGATTTAAATTTTAAAAAAGATAAGAGTTTAAAGAGTTTCCTGCCCCTAGCCTGAGCTCTTCATGGGAGAACTCAAGCTTCAAGGCCACATGTGACTTTTCATGGAAGATTTTACGGCATATATGGCCTAACATCGACCCATCTTTCCACCCTGTCTGACACAGAAAGTGTTGGCGAACACAGAGGGGTGACTCAGTTTCCTCCTATCTCAGGTCATACAGCCCACCTTCATGGATCATGGTGGAAAATGTGGGGAGCAAAAAAAAAAAAAAGAACTCATTTTCATACTCATTTTCATCTTGACAAGTAGAATTCCTCCTAAACATTTCTGAGCCAGAGTGGGAATGGGAGAGTATGTCTGGAACACGAAGGCTCGGTGCAATGGTCAAGATGCTAAACGTTTGGGATTTTGTTCCTTTGAGAGCTCAGGAGGGAAGATCAGAGGAGAGGTCTGTTTGCTTTCCATTGCTGTGGTAGAACACTGGCAAAAAAATAACATGAAAGGGGACATGGATGGGGTGTATGGTTTCAGAGGTTTTGGTTCATGCTCACTTGGCCAGGTTAATTTTAGCCTGCGGTGAGTCAGAACATCACAGCAGAACTGTGTGGTGGAGGAATGTGGTTCACCTCAAGGTGGCCAGTAAGGAAGGAGGGAGGGGAAGGGGAAGAGAACCCTTTAATAACAAAACCCCTCCCCCAGACCCATTAAGCAATGGATCTCTCCATAGCTCAGACCCTCTGTGAACTCAGAGCTCTCATGTTACAGTTACTTCCCAAAGGCTTCACCTCCAGATATTGTGTTACTGGGGAGCAAGCTCTCAGCCCTGGAATTTTGAGGGTCATTGAAGATGCAAACTGTAGCTAGAGAGGAAAGGAGGCAAGAGGATGGGGTGAGGCTGAGGGGCCACATGAGCTCCAAGATCAGAATCCATTCTATAGGGTGGGTGATGAGGCTAAGGTGCCATTAAGGATCTGAGAGTGAACTAACTCCCCCAAGACTGGATCACCGCGAGATACTGCAAGGTGCTTGCATGAGTCTGTGTCCTGACTGCAAAGTATTTTAGTTAACTTACTTCCCTTGCAATGTTTCCTGACAGGAATGTGTATGTGTCAGGGTGGGGGTGTCAGGGTCTGGAGATATGACTCAACAGCTAAAAGCACATACTGCTTGCTCTTCCAGAGGGCTCAAGTTCAGTTCCCAGTGCCTATGTTAGATGGCTCACAACCACTTATAACTCCAGTTCCAGGAATATCTGACACATCTGGCCTCCACAGACACCTGCTCTCACATATAGACACCCTCAAACAGATCACACACATATACATGATTAAAAATACTAAAATATTTTAAAATTTAAAATTGAAACAACGGAATAGTCCTCTAAAAAAAGAAAAAGCAAAGACAAAAGGGATCCAAATGGAATTGTTGATCATTAGACTATAAGGTCGGGGAAAAGGAGGTTGCTCAGCTGGTATAGTGCTTGCTGAGAGAAAAAAGCATGAGGATCTGAATCTGAACCCCGGCACCCAAATATAAGGTTAGGTGTGAGCCCCCCAGTCCTAGTGAGAGATCCTGTTTCATAAAACAAGATGAAGGAACAAAACACACACACACACACACACACACAGAGAGAGAGAGAGAGAGAGAGAGAGAGAGAGAGAGAGAGAGAATGAATAGAAGCTCAAAGGAAATGAACAGACATCTTGACAAGGCAGGCCTCTGAACCTCTCTTGGATGATGGTTACAAGTGATAGAAAAACTCAAGATGACTCAGTGGTTAAGAGTACCGACTGCTCTTCTGGGGTGTCTGAAGACAGCTACAACAGTGAGCAGGGCTGGAGCAAGAAGAAAAAATGTCTGAAGAAAAAAAGGTGTCTGAAGACAATACTTACATATAATAAATAAATAAATAAATAAATAAATAAATAAATAAATCTTTTAAAAAAGGAAAAGAAAAGAAAAGAAAAACTCCAAAGAGTGGTTTAAAGAAGCAAGGGGAAAGTACAGTGTCTCAAAGGTATCACCAGAGTTTCAAGAAGCTTCCTCTTAAGCAACTCCTCAACAGTGAGGGTGTAAATGAGAGACCAAGACACAAAGTGAAGGGCAAATTGCTATACATGAGAAGTTTGTGGTGCCAGTCCTCTTTGAATAATGGCCAATATCTCTTTAGCTTTCTTGCCTGCACTTCAGAAAAAGCATAAGAAGAAAAAAGACCAGGTGAATGAGTCTGTTTTTTTTTCATAAAGTTTCCTTGAAATGACAGTGACTTTGTCAGGTGTAGGTCACATGGTCATACTTAGCTGCAAGAGAGTCTGGTAAAATGATTGCTTTAGTTGGGCATACTGTCTCCATATAAATTCAGGGATGAATCATTAAGGAAAACTTGGAAAAGAGCATATTGGATAGTCAATTAGCTGTGCCTGCCACAAAGATCATCTTAACTAGAGTTAAGTAGGCTGAGAGATCCCAGGAGCCATCTGGGTTATTTGGAGATGAATAAGACAGCCCTAGAGGAGTTGACACCTTAGAAAGGGAAGACAGACAACTAATTGGAACAACAAAACATCAAATTACATCTTAATGTAATGCAGTTAAGTGAAGTAATGTAAGCAGCAGAAGTGAGTACAGGGGCTTCGAGGCACAGGGAATACAGCTTGCTGGGGTGGGGAGGGTCATGGGGGTAGATGCTAGTCAGTGGAAGGATGTTCACTGGATAAGGGGGAGGTGTCCTTAGACAAGGAGACTCTGCATGTGAAATGGAGTATGGGGAACATAAGTCCTTTCTATGAAGGGGACATCAGTTCTGAGGTGGAATGTGCAAGGTGTAAAGTTGAAGGTAGCGTACTTCCAGAACCATCTCTACTGGGCTCAGATCTTGGCCTTCCTACCAAAGGTTCTGAGGACTCACTGAAGATCTTGAAGCAGGGGAGTGACTCAGGAGAGCTGTCTTCAGACAACCACTCTGGTAGGAGTGTGGACAGCTCTCCTCAGGCAAGGGCAGAAAGATTTGGAGGACAAGAGAGGACAATGCTGTTCCCAGAGACCTTTGCTGCTTTCCCATCTCTAAGGCATCTGGTATTGTTTCTCAATAACTCCAAATAGACGGCTGAGCGGGAAGGGTGTGTGTGTATGTGTGTATTTGTGTGATATATGTGAGTGTGTCTGGGTGTGTGTATGTGTGTGTGAGTGTATGTTTTTGTCTGTATGTATGTGTGTGTTTATGTCTGTGTGTGAGTATGTGCACGCACACCATCTTGCCAAGATAGGGAATGTATTTGTGGGGTTTGGGAAGTCAGTAGAGAAGTGGCAAGTCCACATAGATCCTTTCCTTTCTCAAAAGGTGGAAATGGCCTTGAGAGGGGCAAATAGGATGTTTAAGGTCACATATTCTTCCGTTTGTCTGAGCTGACAGGAATCCAGCCCAGTGCTTGCTAAAGGGCAGATTTGGTTTTTCTATCAGTGCTGTTTGTCACCTGTCACCTTACAAAATAGAAGATTCTTGCATGCAGACTGTGGGAGGTGGGGTGGATGGAGGTGGTCTTTGAGGTTTAGCATGAACTCTTGTGAATATATAGGTCAGGGCGTGTAGGGATAGAGACCTGGGAAGACTAGCAGCCTGGAGGGAAAGGTTCCCATTGATGTGTAGTCCTGGCAGCAGCCTGGGGAGTATTTGGGAGGCCCTCCGTCTGTGCTCACAAAGGCGATGAGTGTCCCAGAAACCTTGGGCTCCAAGGTGCCCAGTCTTATCTGGTTCCCGACCCCCTTGTTCCCTGAGTTCCTGAGATCTGCAGCTGTAGGGGCAGGTCTAGCCTCGCCTTCGGAGGGACTAGGGCTGTGCAGGGAAAGGGTCCGAGATCTGCCCGCAGGGGGCGCTGTGGACAAGAGCAAGAGGCGCGGCAGCCGCGGCTGGCCTGGGTGGGTCTCCAATCAGGCTGATCCCACCAGTTGGGAGTGGGGCGGCTGCAATCCAACCAGGCCCAGGAGAGGGAGAAAAGGACTCCAGACTTCAAAGGCATTCCCAGAAATGTGAGAGCAACTGGAAGCCGGGCAGAAACAGGCAGCAGCCCCCATGGAGTGACCTGCGTCCATCAGGGGACCTTGTGCTGCATTTAGTGGGGGCAGGATGCGTTTCTCCAGCATCATGGGGGTCTGTGATGTGGAGCCTCAGGGTCCTCCCAGACAGAGTCTGTGCAAATAATTCCCATCAAAGGCCAAAGCCATGAGTGATTCCACTTAGGAAAAGATTTGCCTGCGGCTTTACAGCTGTATTTTGCTGGAAAGGATCATGCAGGAATCCAAGAGGAGTTAATCTGTTTTGCTTTGCGGCATGAGTCAGGCTTGCAGTTCCATGCATTTTGGGAGCTAGGCACATTCCTCCTCTGCTGGGCCTGTAACCCCATTAGAGAGGTGAAGGGATGGAACCAGGGCTTGGCTTTACCTTTTACCCAAGGACTCCAAGAGACCCTTGATCACCGGCTGTGCTAAACTCTCTCTACCCTGGAGGGGTGGTAATGATTCACAGTATGCTGGGGGCTACATGAAGTGTTTCTGGAATCTTCTCTAGATTTAGGGGGCTACACACAAGATTTAGACAGGATGCACATTTTTAGGATGAAACCTGATATCTAGTACAAGCAGCCAATTCAGGATCCAGAGAGCTGCTAAAAAATAACAGGGGGACAACGTGCTGACCACCCACTCTGCCAGCCCAGAACCCACTTACTGGCCCCAGCATCCTTCTTGGCTTTGTACTGGTACTTGCCTTCCAACCTAGAGCTTGCTGTATGGAAAGTAGCCTGGGCTGAGCCGTGCAAATTCAGGTGTGAATGGAAGGCGAAACAAGGAAGTGGGGGCTTTCAAAGAGGCAAGAATGGAATGTATGCTTGTGGTTGGGGAGCTCAGGGAAGCCCTGGCAGCCATGACCTGGGGCAGACTGATAGGAACTGGGGTCTCCTCCCACCCACTTGTCACCTATCTGCTGTCATGTATGTGGACTTCCCCCTGCTGGTGCTCATTAATTGACTGACTCTCTCTCTCTCTCTCTCTCTCTCTCTCTCTCTCTCTCTCTCTCTGTTTCTGTCTGTCTGTCTGTCTGTCCCTCTCTACTCTCCCCCCTCCCCACCATATCTCATCTCATCTCATCTCAGGCTAGCTTTGAACTCTCTATGTAGTTGAGGATAAACTTGAATTTCGGATCCTCCTGCCTTCACCTCCCAAGTGCCGGGATTATAAGCATATGTCACCCTGCCTGGTTTATGTCATTCTGGGGATCAAACAGGGGGACTCTATGAGTACTAGCACTAACCTGCCAGTTTCATTGACTGGAGTCCAAAATGTGATCCTCCCTGTTGAGGCTGGAGACTAGCTATAAGGTTATCTGGATTCTAGAGTCCCAGCAAGAATGTTTGTGCACTGTGTATATGTCTCAAGCTTTCAGAAGCCAGAAGAGGGCATTGAATCTCCTGGAACTGGAGTTATAAATGGTTGTGGCCTGTCTGATGTGGGTACGGGGAACCAACCCTGGGTCCTCTGCAAGAGCTGTCTCTCCAGCCCCAAATACTTATGTTTTTGATCATGATCTTCATACTCATTTTCCTGAGTGTTCGTGAGAGGGGAATGGCCAAAGGAACCATTGGATAATACATAATTCCATGCTACACTAGGGAGGTGGAGGGCACGTCTAGGAATCCAGGCTCCGTGGAATGAAAAACAGCAGAATAGCAGGTTTAAGGTCCATTCATGCACCTTGGCAAACAGCAAGAAAACAAAACTCCCTAGGAAAGAATACATCCCTCCTTCCGGTCCTCAGATCTATGCGTGCAAATAAGCAGAATCAACTGGAACCTCACCGGGGAACCTGAAGGGTGCTCTCCTCTCGGAGGAGAGGGAGAAAAACCCAGAACTGAGGCTGGAGCTAGTCTAGTGCTTTTCATCTTACCTTCAATGTTTGAATCTTTTATGAGTTAAGTCATTAAAAATTAATGTTGAAAAAATGTGGTCTTTCTTGTAGTTGTCCCCAACCACCTATTTCCAGCTTCAAGGTGGTGTTCTTCACGGTGGGGTGCATGTTGTGTTCTGTCAATCTCAGAGCGCATGCAGGAAAGGGTGAGGTACTTGACCGATCGGCCACTGCCCGCTCCAGGACTTTGGTGTCTTTGATTGGGTCCCTCTCAGCTCCCCGTCTCCAGATTCTGGACCTAATTTCCTTATCTTCTCCACAGATGACAGCCTCCCTCTGCTTTGACAGCCACCGCCATATCTCTGGCTCCACCCTTCCCCTTGGCTGCCTATGAGGATGCTCTGTAAGAGAAAGGACATTTTCTATTTTGTTTCTGGTCCTTTTTCTGGTGCTGTCTAGAGTTAAGTTCAACTTTGGAAAGCACAGATACACACACACACACACACACACACACACACACACACACACACACGGGATGCTATAATCCAGTTTCCCCACCGACCCCTCTCTCCCTCTCCAGGATTTTGCTATTCTGCTCTGTGCCTGGGACTGTGCTATCAACAGCCCCTTGCTCTCTCCAGGCTTCCCGTTCCCGCTATGACTCCTTGGGACAAGTGCCACCACCTCTCTCGGGGGTCAGCAGCGGTGGACATTCTTTGCACCCTCAATCATTTTCCTCTATCCGTCCACGGAGAAGTTCTAAGTTAAACCTGACCACACTCCTCTTTTGCTGCAGATTTCTCAAGAACTTCCCTTTGAGTTAGGCTCCAAGGCCTTAAAAGGGTTTGCAGGATTGGTCGGTGTGGATACAGCTTACGTATCCAGCCCCCTGCTTCAGATCCCCTGGGCATGCTCAGGCCCCTTCCTATGCCCTGTGGCTGTGGTCTCTGAGCATCCATCCATACTTCCCCTTGCCCACAATACTCTCTCCATTGCCCATGAGTCTTAAGCTTCAGGTGTAAGTTTAGGTAGTAATCTCACCTTATCTCCTCCCCAATGAGTTCCGTATAGCTGTCTCACAGGGTAGCTCCCATACTTTACAGAATTGCATGTTAAATCTGCCTGCCTCTCCCACCAGCACATGATGCCTTGAACAAGACTGACCACCTCTTCAAGGGAATGGCCTCATTCTTACTTCATCGCCTGCCAGCCACTATGCCATGTGATTCTGACATCTTACACCATCTAATTCTCACTGCTGGTGGAAGTGGGAGCTGCCATCATTTCCACCTTACAATTGAGGGGGTGTACCTTAAGGAGATTAAAAGAAGCACGTCTAGATTCATGTAGGTAGTAGATGGTGGGGCAGCTCAAGTCTCAGCCGTAAAAGCTGGGCGCCTACCCTTGCCCAGCTGGGTGGGGTGTGAATGTAGCTTTCAAATCTGTTCCTAGCCAATAGGACTGTGCCTGCAACTCAATCCCTGTTTGTGGGGTGAATAAATTAAATAAGAGATGTTCAGTGGGGAGAGCCAAGTGTAAGGCACTCCCCACTCCTCTTCTGGATTCAAACGTTTTAAAGTCATTGAAGAAACATGAAATGACACTAGTTAATCTACCCTAGAAATGTCTGTTTCCTAGAAGAGACTATGGTGGCCAGCTGCTTGGGCTGAGCTGCCTAGATAGGGTTCAGTTAGATGGGGCTCAGTGCAGACAGAGGCCTTGGATCCATGGGGGGGGGTTTCCAGGGCCATTTCAGGAGTTTCATAGTAGCAGGCACCTGGAAAGCCCTGACTTCAGCACTTAGGTAGGGGAATGGATAGGAAAAAACCCAGAATGCATTGCTCATTTCATCAAAAGTGGGATTTGTTGGGAGTTCTCACAAAGAAGTGAGTTTTCCATTTGAGGAATATTTACCTATCTCCGAATCCACCTTTGTCCGTGTTTCTGATGCGTAGAGGCAAAGGATGCTGTTAGCATTCTCCCACACACTGCAGAGTCTGCACGGCAGAGACTTTGCCAAGCCAAATGTTGCCAGTGCCTAGGTTGAGATTTAAATACTGAAGTGAGTTCACGTGGTGAGTGAATGGTGCTTGTGCTGGTGTCCTCTCTAATGGCTTGTCAGTGTAGCCTGTGACAGAGAGGGCACTGAGAGATGACAGCTATCCTTCTGTGCCCCCCCTTCTCTACTCTGAAAGCCCAATACTCCTCTATGATCTCCCTTGGCATCTCCTCATCCCTCACTCTTCTGTTAACCATTGTGGGATCAAAGGTTAGAAGCATTTGGCTCATTTTGGAAAAGAGCGCAGTAGGTAGTTTTCAGGTGTGAGGGAGCAGGTGTTTCCCAGGTGTGAGGGAGCAGGTGTTTCCCAGGTGTGAGGGAGCAGGTGTTTCCCAGGTGTGAGGGAGCAGGTGTTTCCCAGGTGTGAGGGAGCAGGTGTTTCCCAGGTGTGAGGGAGCAGGTGTTTCCCAGGTGTGAGGGAGCAGGTGTTTCCCAGGTGTGAGGGAGCAGGTGTTTTCCAGGTGTGAGGGAGCAGGTGGTTCCCAGCTGTGTGGGCACAGGTGTTTCCCAGGTGTGAGGGAGCAGGTGTTTCCCAGGTGTGAGGGAGCAGGTGTTTCCCAGGTGTGAGGGAGCAGGTGTTTCCCAGGTGTGAGGGAGCAGGTGGTTCCCAGCTGTGTGGGCACAGGTGGTTCTCTGATGTAAGAGTGTAGGTGTCTCCCAGGTGTGAGGGTGCTTGGCTCACTTTAGCAGATGCTGGTATCTGAGTGTTCACACAGCTTATAACTTTCCAGGGTCTTTACTATGAACAGGGCAGGGTGAGAATGGATGGTGCTGCTGCTGGGCTGTGCGTGTTACTGAATGAAGCCTGTCTTTCCCATGCCTCTGGTTGTAGAGGCCTCTATGTTCCCAGCACTCACTGGGTTACAGAGACAAATGTTGCCCAGGCTGGGTTGATCTTGGTGCAACCTTACCCCTGGAGAAACATAGAACCTCTTAGGAGAGAATAGAATTCTCTGTCCCCTACCAATGTCACTCAGACCCCAAAGAAGCGGTCTCTAATACTGAATTAGATGAACCAAGAAGTTCATGAGGCAATGCTCATGAGGCAATGTTCAATGAAGGACAAATGACAAGGAGCCAAAGCAGGGGGGATGACACCTTAGAGGTGAAGGGCCAGAAAGAGACTCAGGTCTGGTGCTCGGGACAGTTCTAAGAAGGACTCAGCGGGACCACTTGCCTATCATAGGAGCCAGTGGACTCCATGTCCCACAGGAGTGGGACTATGATACTGCCATGCTCAGTTCCAGGCCTGAGCTTGGCTTTGTGTATATGAACATGCGGACAATGCCCCTTCCCTCTACTGCAGAGGTTTTCATCCTTCCTAATGCTGTGACCCTATAGTACATTTCCTCATGTTATGGTGACTCCCCCCATCCATAAAATCATTTCATTGCTCCTTCATAACTGTAATTTTGCTAGTAGTACGAATTTTAAATATCTGATATGCAATCCCCCAAAGGGGTCACAGCTGTAGAACTGCTGCTTTACAGAAAGCCAGGAAACCGTTCAAACCACAGCCCATCCGATCTCTCTTCAGTGCTCTGAACCCATCTCTTACCCAGCATCCTTTTGCTTACCAGCCTTTCCTTCATGTAGTAGCCTTCCCCTAAGGAGGCTCAACGCCCTGCTGCTGGCTCGGCCACGCCCCCGCCAGCCCAGCAGCCCCCTCAGCCCCACCAGCCCACCCTTCCTCCCGTTCTTCTTTCCTGATACCCAAATGAAGTCTCTCCTGGCCCAAGCCAACTCCTGCTTCTCCAGCTTCTGTCAGCCCCTGCTGCTGGCCCTTGTGCTGGGTAGATTTTGGTCAACTTTATCCAAGCTAGGGTCCCTTGGGGAGCCTGGAGTATATATGAAAGCAAACTGAGCAAGCCAGAGGGTAAAAGCCAACAAGCAGTGACCCTCTGTGACCTCTGCAACAGTTCCTGCCTCGAGTTCCTGTCCTGGCTTCCCTTCGTGCTGGACTACACCTGCAGCAGGAATAAATCCTTTCCTCTTCAAGATGTTTTTGGTTTTGGTGTTCTATCACAGCCCCCAAAACCTAACTAAGACAGCCCTCTGCTGGGGTTTCCACTGCTTAGGGGGCAGTGTCCACTTCTCAGTGCCTGCTTACCTCTGGGAGGTGTTGCAGCCTGCTTTGGGGTAGTGAAGAAGCATCCCCTTCTCTTTGCTCCTTTCCTTCCTTTCTCTGTTTATAAAGTGTGGACTTTTTCAGGGGAAAAAGGAAGAAGGGCCTTTCCTCCAAATGGATGGGCCACATCCAACGTCTTCATCAGGCCTAGATGTCAAAGTTATTTGTATTTTTGACAAGATCACTTAGATGCTAGTCTCTCCTTCCTGGAATTCGTGACCTCCAGGACCCCTATCTCTGTGTCTCTATCCTCGATGCTGTGAGCCACACACAGAGGAAATCAAAATATGTCTCCTCTCCAGAGAAACTTTAAATCAACAGTGGCCTTGTGGGTGACAAAATCCCTAGTCATCATGTCCTAGCCTCAAGACTCTGGACTTTTGCATGAGGTCCAGGGTCCTACCCACAGGGAAGAGGCTAGTGGGGCACCTGCCACTGGCCTTGAGGGATAGGAAGAGGAGCAAGAGGAAGAGGAGGAGGAGGAAGAGGAAGAAGAGGAGGAAGAGGAGGAAGAAGACCATGCTCCTTGGGCCTTGTGCACAATCCTAATGGACTTAAGAATCAACATTCATTAGCAGTCTGACCAATAGTTAAAGAGAACACTTCAGGGAGTCTTAGATCAGGGAAGGACAGGAGAAAAGGAAAGGGGGAGGGCATTCAGCTGAGTGCAGTGGGCATTTGGAGGAGGGTCAGCTGAGGGATGCAGGGGCTACACTAAGGGAGGGTCAGCTGACTGATGCAGCCCCTTGTCCTAAGCTTGGCAGGGCAGCTTAGGACAAACTTGAATCCTCCCAAGGAAGAAAATGCTAGTGCCTACATTATCAGGGAGGGTCCTACATTATCAGGGGCACATTCCATTTCTTCAACAGAGTATTTGTGTGGCCTCTGACCAGCTGAGTGTGCTCAGAGGTTAGACACTAGGATGCTCCAGGCATTAGAAGGGAGAGGTGATGAGGCCTAGGATGTTCTGTGGTGATGGAGGGGTAGAGGACAGGGCAATCATATGGTGCAGTGTTTGACTTTTCCCCCCATCACTCAAGAGGGGTCAGATATTCCAAGCTCTTGGAGCTTTAAAGTGCTTGTTTACCTGTACTGCGCATGTGTGGAAGCCAGAAGGCGATGTACAGCGTCTTCTTCCGTTGTCTCCATCTTCCTCTTCCCTTTTCCTTGTTTCTTTTCTCTCCCCCTCCCCCACTTAAGGCAGGGTCTCTTGGTGAACTGGGAGCTCACTGATTGTCTGTCTGGGAGCTCACTGATTGTCTGATTGTCTAGGCTGACTAGTCAGGTGTTCTACTATCTCAGCAACCCAAGAGCTGGGGTTACAGGCGTGTGCTGCCACACATGGCTTTTACGTGGGTGCTGGGGAGCTGAACGCAGGTCTTCATGGCTGTGCAGCAGGCACTTTAGCCACTGAGCAAGATCCCCAGTTCCAATGGGTTTGTTATGGCTTTTGACATTGTGGTGGCAAGGGACAGCCATCATCATCATCAATCTGAACAGATAGGAATGACAGTGTCCCAATTAAACAGGTGACAGGCTGGACATAACCATATACCTGAGCTAGACCCTTTTTCTTCAAAGTGTGATCTGGGCCAGTGATGTGGGTTTTATTTAGGATCTTGCAAGAAATATAGGACCTCAGGCCCCAGGCCAATCTATAGAAGCAGATTTTCATTTTGATAGATCAAGCCCCCTGGGACTTTTGGAATTGGAGAAAGTTTAATCTTATTTTCCAAGATTCCTTTTAGCATCTGGGCCAATACATAAATATGACAAGAAGCACGATTTCACCTCAATGTCAGAAAGCATTTATTCTCTACTTCAGAACCTCTGTCTTGCAACAGGTGGCTAGGTAGGCAGTAAGCACCCTGTCCCTGGGATGTTCAAGTCAGGGCTAGATGTACAGTTGTTCTCAGAGGATGTGGGTAGGAAAAGAGCCTTGTGGCTTTGTGCCCTCGCTTGGAAGCAAGCTGCCTGATCTTGAATTTGTGAACAAGAGGACATGTTATTGATCTTTGATCTCTTTGCAGATTCTTTACCTGTCCAGTGGGGTAATCAAAGACTTCATAGGATGGTCCTGCGCATCAGAAAGAAACAGAAGAGGCCCTTTAGCACACATGGAGTGCCCAGGGTCAGCTATTAGTTGGTTATGTAATCCTACAACAGAGAGTTGTACTTTTTGGCTGGACCAGGGACTTGCCTTTGTATGCGAAGTCTCTCCTTCCAGCTCTGAGCTCAGCAGAAGGAGACGCTTTGGGGAACACCAGTCCCAGCTGTTATGTTTCGAGTGTTTGGTATGAGCCAGGTGTTATGAAAGCCTTGCTTAATGACTCAAATTACTTTCAGATACTTGCCGGCATGGAAGAGTGATGAGATTAGAATCTGTTGCCTTCCAAACACTTTGCCTGTTTCAGCTTTAGAGTCAACTTGAGCCCAGAGACGATTCGCACAGCTTGTTACCGACAGATTTATGCCATGTTGAGGGCCCAGAATTCCCCTAGCGTTGGTTAAAGGCCTGCCTCCGTCCCACATCCGTGTCTCAAGATCATGGTGGCAGGAATCTGCTATTATAAACAAAACAAAAACCCAAGGTCCCTGCAGACCCTGGGATGAGTTACTAGAGGCATCCCAAGATTCATCGTCTGTCCACACGGCTTTTGTGTATCTAGTCACCAGCTATTCATCTGGGATGGAAAGAGGGCTCGGTTTTAGCCATAGGCTTTGTTCGGGATTCTTACTGTGGATACATTTTGCTGTGTGGTCAGGGGCAAGGCTCTTGTCTTCTCTGAGCCTTGGTTTCTTCTCCTTTGAAATGGAATGATAGTGCAGCATGCTCCACAAGGTCACAGTGAAGATGGAGTGGGGACGTCAGAGCTCTGTGGCTGGCCGGGAGCTAGACAAATGATGCATGGCATTTTGATGAAATCCACACGCCTCTTTGAAGACTCTTCCTCCCCCTCAGTACTGGCCACATTACAACGGTTCAGTATGTACTTTATGGCTATCAGAGGAGCAAGAGACCTTCCTCTTGGAGGAACTATTCCAGTGGGGGTGGGGACTAGGGCAGATTCCCAGGTCCGGCCAGCCCAGTATCTATCTCTTGCACTCAGTATAGATGCACAGGTCCCTCCAGGCACTCTGTTCACCTTTCTTCCTAGCTGTAGCATTGGAACATTTTAAAACAACAACAACATTGAATTCTTTTCTGCCCAAAGAAGTCTTTCAAAACCAACACGCTGGGGTTTTTTTATGGTTTCTGTATATATCTTTGCTTCCAAAAGATGGGTAGAAAGAACAGCACGGCTGTCCCTTTGTGCCCAAGGACAGGATCCAGCGAAGCTCAGGGAACCCTTTCTGGCCTCTGAAGTCCCCCCATTCCACCTCCTTGTCCTCACTCCCTGACACACGGTTTTTGATGTGCTCTGGCTAATTAATTTAAAGTGACGATCGTCTCAGATGAGGCTGTAAATCACTTTCAAATGGCCCAGCCGGGGCCACCCACTACTGGAAGATCACATTGCAATGACTACATCAAGGCTTGAATAATCCTCGACAAAAGGGGAGGGGCATCCTAAAACCTCAAGTAAGAGCAGATTTCCACGCTATCCTCACTGCAACCCTAAGAAAGTGGAAACAGATGGATGGTGGCTTTGATAATGAGCGCAGCAATCAAGTTTAGATTAAAAAAAAAAAGCCCAACCCGACCCAGAAGGGATGGGTTTGACAGTAAAATCCCAGACACATAATGTTCTGTTTAAGAGGCTATTGACATATTAGCCGGGAAGAGAGTGGGTGCTGGGGCTGGAAGAACTTAGCCTTCTCTCCTGGAGCACCCTCCAGTGTCTCCCCTGGCCTCGGAATGTAGACTGCTCCGAGCCCTGATTGAAACCACTTCAGGGCCTTTGGACTGGGCTGACGGTCATATTTCCCCTGGAAATCACTAAGTGTTCTCAAGAGAATTGCCTGCTGCCTGCTGCCAGGTCTGAGGGCAGAGCAGAGTCACTTCTGGGTTTAATCTAATTATGCTTTGGAGTTAGCATGCATATATGTGAGTTGGGGGGCCAGGGGCTGGGGGTAGGGACAAGATACCAGAGACAAAGACAAGGGATTCAATATTGAGAGAAAAGAATGCTAACAGTGGACTTGGACTGGTGCCTCGATATATCAATCTGACAACTGGGTAACTTGTGCCAAGTCCCACTATTTCTAGGTGAGGAGGGCAGTGCACAAATGTACCTGTGGAGGCCTGAGGTCCACTTTAGGTATCATTCCAGGACACTATCCACCTTGGTTCTGTTTTGAGACCTGAGTTGTCTGGATCAAACTCAGGCCCTCATCCTTATGTGGCCAGTACTGTACCAAGTGAGCCTTGTCCCCAACCCAAATCTTGATACGGTGCCTCTCTTGTTTTGTATACAGAACAAAGACTGAACAAGCCCACTTTTAGGGTTCCCATGGGACTCAGGTGGACTGTAGCCTTGCCTGGTAGATGGCAGTGGGCTATCTGCATCTTTTTTGATCCTAGAAGCTCTGGTGACTGAATTGTACAGAAGAAGGAGAATAGCACAGGCATTTGAGGGCTGGAGCTTTGCTTTCTCCAACTCTGCCATTTTCCAGGCTCAGGTTTGGGGACGGGTTGTGTCTGACCCTTAGCTTTCTGTCCACCAGCCCAGGCTATGAGGGGCAGCTAAGTAAAGGACAGAGCACCCCTGTGGATTAGCAACCACTCCAGGCAAGGATGCATTCTTTGCCCATACTTGGCACCTGCTGAACACTCAATAAATGGTGGTTGAAACAGCCAATCAATACCGACAGGGTTTGGACCAGGAAGAAAAAGCAATAGTTTTGGAAAGTATTGAGATAAAATCAGTTCCCCCCAAGAGCCCCCGGAAATTCCTCTAGGGAGGTATTTGGGATTGTGGAATGGCACGGGTGTACGCCATGCAGCAGCAGGTTGTTGGAGACTTCTGGAGAGGAGACGGCTTCAAACGGAACATGATCATGGTTGGGTCTGGTGTTCGTTTGCACATTTGCCAACACAGTCACTTTGGAAAAGGCAGAGCTTCAGTTCCTCGTCAAGCCTCCTCTCAGGCTGTTTGCAAAAGCTGTTTGGATAACATTTATAAGCACCCTGGGGACAGGGACCAAGGCTGCCACATTGGCAGGATGTCTTGAGCCTCTAACAGGTGCCTGAACACAGGAGTTGAACCATAAGTAATGCATAGCAAATGTAGGCCTTTCTCTCTTTTCTTTCCCCGTTACCAAGCCAGGCTGAACTCTGAACTCTGATACCTTACAATTTGAGGGTTTGATATTCACCTTCTTCTAGATCCCAGGACTGTGTCTTCAGGGTGACTGCGGTCTTTTCTGGAACCATGCCCCTGTTTTGCATAGTTCTTGTTTGTAGGGTGACCCAGACCAAATGCTCTTTTAGAGTCCAATTCTGGGTCAGCCTTCTGATTCCTTACTTTGTGTTCTCCCACTATACCAAGGTCACTTGTGATGTTGACTAAAAATGTTGCTTCTTCTCCAGGACCTCAGGGAAAGGAGATACCAGCAAGCAGAGCCTGGGCTCTGCAGGCAAAATCCTGAGGTCCAGGTGCTGGTGGGTACTAGCAATGTCTGTGGCATATTTAATCCCAGCAAGTGTCTTCTCCTTTTCTTTGTTATTCCAACGCTGTGTATCTCTCTTCCTGATTCCCTCCTAATCCCACATTAAAAATCTAGGTTTCTGAAGCCCTTAGGCAGGGGAGATCAGGAGGTGGAGTGGAGAGAATTCTTACAGTGTTTATCAGCAGGGAGCCCAGGCAACGGTGTGGTGTTTTCCTACAGCCTTGCAAAACGTCCATCCACTGGCTATCTCCTAGACTCTTGGAGCAGTGCAATCCACAGCCCTGAGTCCAGTTAGATGTTCCGGGTATTGTTAAAAACACTTGCAAATGCCGCTGCAACATCCAGTTTCCTCCATGCTGCCAGTGCCTGCTCTCACAGCTGGAAGGAATCTCCCCTTCATCTGCTGGATTCAGTCTTTCACTAAGCCCCATCAATTTTGCCTTTGAAATTTCTTTTGTGCTGGTCCTTTCTCCCCTTTCCACTGCTAATCCCCCGGGCCTGGCTCTTACTCCTGCACGCCTGAGCTGATTCGAGAAGTGCTTGGCAGAGTTCCCTGTCTCTGGCCTCTGTGTCTTTAATACATTCCACACGGTCAGGCCACGTTCATAGTTCCCAAGCTGTTTGCATTTAGGAGGCCTCAGCTCAAAGCCCCGAAGCTTTCCAGGGTACTTGGCACTGCCCCCATAGCTCGTGCGGCTCCCTTGACCCATCACTTCTGCCCACGTTGGTAGCTGTGTTAGTTTCCTGTGGTGGCTGTAAGATGAACTCCAAGGCTTAAGACACCTGAAGCTTGGTATCTTGTAGTCCTGAGTCTAGAGATGTGTACTGAGCTTTCCAAGCCTAAGACAAGGTGTCTGCTGGGTGCTTCCTTATGAGGCTCTTGGGGAGAATTGGCTTCCCTGGCTCTTCCAGCTTCCTGTGGCTGCGGTTCTTACCCGTCTCTGGGGTCACTTGGTCTATCTTCTCTCTGTAATCAAATTCCCCTCCGCTGACCCCTATACCCCTCTATAGGGACTTGTGATTACTTGGGGGGGGGCAGTGCCGTCAATGTCATCACATTTGCAAAGGCCCCTTTGCTGTGCGCCCTAGTTCATTTTAACTGCCCACTGGACACAACCTAGAGCCACCCAAAAGGGAATTTCAGCTGAGGCATTGCTCAGATCAGATTGGCCAGTAGCCCATGCCTGGAGGGGAAGGGTATCTTTATTGTTAATTGGTGTAGGAAGCCCCGCCCAGTGTGGGTGGCACCATTCTCTCTGCAGGTGGTCTTGGGCTGCATAAGGATCTAGCTGAGTATGAGCTGATGAGTAAGCCTGAAAGCAATGTTCCTCCATGGTTTTTGCTTCAAGTTCCTACTTCAGTTCCTGCCCTGCCTCCTCCCTTCAATGATGACTGTCACCTGGAACTATAAGCCAAATCAATCTTTTCCTCTCCTGAGTTTTCTGAGTGTTTTCTCACAGCAAGAAAAAGGAAATCAGAATACATTGTGAAGGAGTGGCGGTGGATTCGGAGTATTGGGTATTATGGATGTTTGGGGGCGGGATGAAATACAGATCTTGAAGAGGTCAGCTCAGAAACTTTGGAAAATTCCACCAGACCCCTTTCTCTAAAAGAGAAAGGTCATGCAGAACATAGGCACTTCTCCCCTCCAGAAGGGAGGGGCTAATTACATTCCTCAGACCACAGGGAGGAGGGCCCAACCACTGGCCACTTGTGGGTAGGGGGTACCCAGAGCTCATAGACACATTCCTCGACCATTGGCCACCTACCGCATTCTCTAAAGACCAATCAGTTTAAAAGTCACACTGTTCTGCCAATCACTTTGTGCCTAATGGCTGTTGCCTTAAGGACTATATAAAGGCTCATCAGATGGGCTGCATGTGGTCATTTTCTCTCTCTATGTACAGGGCGACCCCAACATGATGGAACAATAAATTCTTCTTGCATTTTGCATCGATTCCTGACTCTGCATTGTTCTCTCAGGGGGTCCCTGGTAAGCTAAGGCTCCTCAGAGTCTTACAAGCTGAGTAGACCCTATGGTGTCTGTTTTCTATTGTTTATTTACTATTTTAAAGTTGGTGCCAATCTCTAGAAAAATAGTAGAGGATGATAACTTGGCAATACCTTTGAGATGCTCACTGGTTTGTATTTAGCTTCTGGAAGCACTGGCCTGCTTGTCATTCAGACTCTAGGAAGAATACATTTTCAAAAGACAGCCCAAGCTATCCTGTACTTTCTTTGTAGCTGATGATGACTTTAAACTCTAGTCTTCCTACCTACCCCTTCCCTCTGGGATTACAGGCTTGCTCCACACAGAGTTTATACTGCACTGGGATTCAAACCAACTAGGATACAGACCTGGGACACAAGGAAGCATTTTAAAGTACAATTTACTACACACATGTTATTTCAAAACACTGAGCTCTCATTTGTGTCACAAGATGCCCCTGTGTGCATTCTCTATGGCCTTAGCAATAAAGGATTCTCTGTTGGGTCCATGTGCACTGCTCTTCCAGGAGGAAATGTTAATATCATCCTGATCCCAGGTGTAAACGTCCCTGTGGTTCTGATCCCTTAGAACTTAGCAAATTGAGTTTGGATGGCAGGTGTGTGGCTACTAGTGGATGTCTACTGTCACATCACTGTGCCACGGTCTCATTCAACGGATCCCTTTTAATCCATCTCAGACTCTAGAACATCTAATCTTATTTTAATGGAAACACTTAGACCTCTCCCATAGATAGAAAGTGAGTACCAGACAAGACAAGACTACAAAAATAAACACATTAAAACAAGGTTATTTGCCTAAAACTTAAATAATGAAATGTGGAGTAAAGGAAATTAAGTTGATTGACATCCTCAAAAATTAATTTATAGACATGGCAAAATGAATGGCTTCTGAGCAGCAGGGCATAAAAGAATATTGAACGCGATGTCAGTGGATCGGAGATGACCATGGCTTCAATGGGAATTAAATTATAATGTTTTGGTTAGAAATGCCATATTGAGAACTCCATCTCTCATGTGTTTGTAATTGGAAAGGTCACATTACCATTATTCAGGGGTGTGTGTGTGTGTGTGTGTGTGTGTGTGTGTGTGTGTGTGCACACTGAACTAGGGCCTTGCACGTGGATAGACAAGTGATGTATACTGAGCTACATCCCCAGACTTATGTATTTTGTTTTGTTTAAGACACTTCTGTTTTTTATCTCTGACATGTCTGGAACTTAGTAGGTAGCCTAAGCTAGCCTTGAATGTTTGGCAATCCTCCTGTCTTGACTTCCTGAGCAATAGAGTTACAGAAATGAATTGCCACACCACACTCATGGTAAAAAGGTAAAGATTAGGATGCTATAGTGTGCTTATGGTGCATGTGAGAGCTTGAGGATGTTCACACATATTTCATGGAAATTTGTGGCTGGGATTGTTTGTTTTCCCAGTACTGTGAATTAAAGCTAGAGTCTTATGCCTATTGCATTCTGCACTGAGCCCAACCCTATTTTTACTTTTTATTTTGAGGTAAAGTCTCAGTTTCTCATGTTGGTCTTGAACTCACTCTGTAGCACAAGCAGGACTTGAACTCAAAATCCTCTTGCTTCAGTCTCCAGGGTACCTATAGTTCCAGGCCTGTACAACTATACCACATCCAGAAATTGTCTATCTATGTAGCCCAGGCTAGCCTCCTGCCTCACTCTGGAGAGTGCTGAGATTGCAGACAAACTTCTAGCATGGCCTATACTGGGTTTTTTTCCTCCCTCTGCTCTCTGTGCCTGTGTGCCTTCTACGGGTAAAGATTGTCTTGAATATTGAATCCACTTGCATTAGAAAATAGTTTGTAAGTTTATACCAAAGCGTCTCTCTCTCTCTCTCTTTCTCTCTCTCTCTGTGTGTGTGTGTGTGTGTGTCCATATTCATGTGTGTGCATGTGTGCACGGGTACATGTGGAGGCCTGAGGTTGATGTCTGGTGTCTTTCCCTATTTCTCTATATCTTATAAGTTGAGGGCTGGTCTCTCATTGAACTCAAGCTCACTTTGTTTGATCAGCTTGTCCAAAGGATACTTGGGTATCACAGGCAGACCACCACCATACCTGCCTGTCATTTACAAAGGTCCTGGGGACCCCAACTCTGGTCCTCATATTTGCATGGCAAGTGTTTTACATAGTGGGCCATCTCTCCAGCCCCCATTCCAACCCTATGACATTCTTAAACAGCATATTATTTAAGATTTGCTTGAACCTAAACTTGATCTTTCTGTTGGCAGTTTGTGAGAGTAAGTAGATTATGGTCTGTATACTCAGAACGATGTGAAAGATTCAGATTGTCCATGGTCTGGATGAGGCAGGAGCCACTCCCCATCAGCTCTGGATACCAGTTTCCATCTCTACCCAAGAAGTGGAATTTGAAGGGAGGTGAAATTAAAAATGCTTTTCTTCCATGCTACTGTTTGTATGGTGTTTCCTGTGAAGAAGCAAGCCATAGACAGGCTTGCTTGCAAAGTTGTCCCTTGGCTGGTGCCCCTGGACTTGGCCGTCAGTAGTGGCCCTTCCAATTCCCTAAATGGCTCACTGGGCTTACCCTGTCCCAACAGGATGACTCTGGTGGGATAGCTGCCTTCTGGGTGGGATCTGTAGTGTGCTGGGCAGAGGACACCTGTGACAACTGCCGTGTGCTCTGAACCTTTCGTCTCCTAAGCTTCTGTAATAGAAGCATGCAAGTGTGTTCTCGACCCTGGTTGCCCGGGGAACAAAGCACATTTATCCGTAAGAGAGGACTCAGAGCTTACTGTAGGTTTCCTCTAGACTTTGACCCAAGGGTCTTGCTATGCTAATTCTACCCTGGGGCCTTTCACTGTAATGACTGAGAATCATGAGAGCTGACACATGCTGAATCCCGGGGGTCCTTCAACAAAATGGCAAACTTGAGATTGATTGTGGGGATTCCTGACTCCTCCACACCATGTTCCTGTGTTTCCTGAGCTCTGAACAGAGAGGCTTTGCTTATACGTGGGTGGTTCCAAATACCTGAATAACACACACACACACACACACACACCATATATACACACAAATACACAACACAAACATACACAAATACACAACACAAACATACACAACACACATATACATATACACATAAATACATAACACATATACACATACATACACAAACACACCACATACACACACAACATATATACACACAAATACACAACACAAACATACACAACACGCATGTACATATACACATAAACACAACACATATACACACATACATACACAAACACATACCACACACACACACACACACATACACACACACACATACACCAGGGCCTCTGCCAGTTGTGTTGAGCTGCTCAGGACAGGACCAGCTCCATCTGTCTCTCAAAACAAGTTCTATCAGCTCCAGGCAGCCAGGCCCAGGGAAAGCTTTCTTCACACCCTCTGCACCTGGCCCTGGGTCTTAGAAGACTAAATGTAACCATGTGAAGACTGGGGACCATGCACCTCTGACAGCAGCAGGGACAGACACTGCTCCTGAGAGCATTTGAGCAGATAAGAGGAAAGGCAAATTAATTAACCTGTCACGCCCTTCTTCTCAGCTTGAGCGCAATAGATTCTTGTATAGCAAATTATTGCTTCCCAGTTGTGCCAAACATTCATTTTCTTGTTTCTCTTCATGTTCCGGTTTCTGGCTCCGGAGATAAGAATTAACATGGTTTTCACAGTACCAGCCCACACTGCAGCAAATATCACAACAGGGAACAATTCATATTACTCTTAAACGTCCATCTATCTACGAAGCTCCAAGCGTAGTGGATATGATAGGTCTTATTGTCGATTAGATGGGCATCAGAGGCTAGAATTGTGAGTTCCCTTATTTGTATACAAGTATTTAATATATGATTAGTAGTTTGATAATTTGCAATGATTAGATAAAGCACCTTTGGTTAAGATTTGTGATATCTTATATGTGGGTGTTAGCTTTAAGCTTCGATATGCATGCTATAATTAATATAATCACAGAAATTAAGTATTGGGTAAGGGACTAGGGTAGGTGGGTGAGTGGGTGGGATAGGTGGATTCTCAAGAAAGAGGAAATAGAACATATAGTTATGTAGAAATGGGAAGATTGGAGCAGGCGGGCTAAATGGGGAGGGAGATGGAAGAGAGAGGTAGGGGAGAAAACATGGGAAGGACAACTGATTATATTTAGGGCCCACTCCATGAAAAGGAACCTTAGTTAGGGTTTTATTGCTGTAAAGAGACAACAAGACTAAGGCAACTCTTACAAAGGCAAACATTTAATTGGGGCTGGCTTACCATTTCCAATGTTTAGTCCATTATCATCATAGTAGGAAGCATGGCAACATGCAGGCAGACATGGTGCTGGAGAAGTAACTGAGAGGTCCAAATCTTGATCCAAAGGCCACTAGGAGACTAACTTCCAGGCAGTTAGGAGGAGGGTCTCAAAGACCACCCCCACAATGACACATTTCCTCCAACAAAGCCACACTTCCTAATAGTGCCACTTCCTGGGCCAAGCATATTCAAACCACCACAGAATCCATGCCTGACATTGCTTGGGTGGCCCAGAACTGAGATTGGATAGGTTAGAGACATAGGGAAAAACCAAATACCATTGTTCTGCTAAAGGAAAACAGCCATAAAATGACCCTAATGACATTCTGCTGTATCCATATATCCGTGCCTCATTCAGTCATCATCAGAGATGCTTGTGCCTGCAGAAGATAAGAACTAACACAGAGACTCACAACTGGACAATGTGGGGAGAGTCAGAGTCCTTGGAACATCAGTCCTAAATGGGATGTCTTCATCACCCCCTTCCCCCAGGGCTTAGGGAACTGAGAAGAAGAGGAAGTGGGAAAGTTGTAGAGCCAGAGGGGAAACAGTCCTCCAAACAGCAGGACTGATGCACAAATGACCCTCTGAGACTGGAGCGCATGCATAGGGCCTGGACGGGTTCAAGCCAGCTGGGTCCCAGTGCTGAGAGGGGAAGTGGACAAGGGCTACCAGTCATAACTAAGTTTTCATTAATGGAGTCTCACTTGGCATATTAACGACATTTCAGGGCAAGCCCTATGCACAGCAGGATATGCAACACAATACAAACTCAATGGTATTTTTGCAGACTTTTCTTTTTGTCTCATTTGGCTTTGCTTGGGTACTTTTTGTATAATGGTTTGTAACACAGTGGGTTTTGAATGTGTGTGTTTCTTGTCAGTTTTGGGGTTTTTTTATTTGTTGTTTGTTTGTTTTGTTATTTGTTTTAAAGAAAGAGAAAGAAATGGCATGGAGTTGGGTGGATCAGGAGGTGGGGAGGATCTGGGAGGAGTTGGGAAAACTGTGATCAGAATGTATCGTATGGAGATTTTTTTTTTCAATAAAAAATGAAAGTTAAAAATAAGTTAATCCAAAAGCTGCAGAAATGGCTTTTTTTCTTCTTTTTTGCTATTTGGATCAGTGAGATGGCTCAGTAGGGAAAGGCACTCGCCACCAAGCCTGAGGACCTCAGTTCAATTCCAGTACCCACGTGGTAGAAGGACAGAACTGACTGCTACATATTGTCCTCTAACCCCATACACATACTGTGGGACTCCTGGTCCCCCCTCCTCTTGCACACATACAAAATAAAAAGCTATTTTGTATTCCTTAATTGTAATGTTTAATTCTCTGCTTAGTTTTTTAACAATTAGGAAAATTTGGGAGGGTAGATAGGTTACTGAGATCATATTTGGAAAAAAAAATGATTGTAGTTTTCAACTTTAAAAGTATCATGTTTTAGAAATTGAACCACACCATAGTTTATTCCATTGCAGTTACAGCCACATTTTATTTATTAATCCTTAGAGAAGTATTGCCAGCAGAATAAAGTTTGGTGAAGATGAATATTGGACTGGAGAGATGGCTTGTGGGTAAAGTGCTTGCCGTGAAAGCAAGAAGAGTTGAGTCTGTACCCCTGATATCCACATAAAAAGCCAGGCAAGTTGGCCAACACCTGTACTTCTAGAAAGGGGAGGCAGAGACAGGAGATCCCAGGGCCCCCACAGCCTGTCAGTCAATCTTAACCCGTGAGAGACACTGTCTCAACAGAAAATGCAAGGCAGAGAACAGCCCAGGAAGACACCCTCTGCTGACCTCTGACTACTGTATGCACAAGTGCATATACATGCACACACAAACATGTACCCACACGTTGCATTTACACACACACGCACACACACACACACACACACACAGAGAGAGAGAGAGACATACACACACATTAAAGATTTTACCACAATGAAGGCAAACATTTTCATTAAATCAATATAAAAATATAACATAAATACTCTCTATTCTGTTACTTATGCAGTATTTGATAACTGGTCAATGGATCACCTGAGCACCCACCCAGTCATAAGTAAATTTATCTTTGATATTAAGACTTTCAGCCTTATAGAAACAACAGTTTTGTTCGTCCCTTTCAGTTGTGTCAGAACTATTTGTGTCAAGCGGAAGCTGGGAGGTGAAAGCTTGGTTTGGAACTCACGCACACACAGTCCCTGCCTGCCTTGTGTACGGCAGCCTTGCTCCCTGGCCTCTTCATGCGTAGCCACCCAAGCTTGTGTTTCCGGCCCTGGCTGCTATGTTGACCAGGATATAACTTACTCCATAAGGAAGGGTTATCCCTAGAGGGAAGGCCACATCGCAGCCGTGGGAGAGTGAGGTCCTGGGAGCCTCCCTAGGACGCTCAGTGTGACATCTTCCGGCAGCAGCAACAGCAGATGACCCAACTGCTATGGTCATAGACATGGGTGCAGACACGCCACACTCGGTGGGGTCAGTGACATAGAGTCTGAGCTCTGCAGCTTCCTGCCAGTGCCCCTGTGGCGACATCCACCAAGCTTCTTTGATGGACAAGAACAAATATTCCTACACGTCAGGCTTGTTGTGAAAAGTAGGGGCTTGTATTTGAAGTTGTGCCTCTGGGATACGGATTGATGTTGATGGACACGGATTCTGGATGGAAAAATTTGAGGAACAATGGTCTGTGTGAGGCAGTCAGTAGAGGAGTGGATATCCAAGGCAGGCTGTCTCTGTTACTGTTCTTCCCACAATCTAAGCCCAGAAAAGGCAAAGACCCTCAGGAGCTAGTTTGCCCTTCCACCTGGGTCTATACAGGGTGGGGTACCACATCCTGAACTGCGTCTGTTCAGGGGGAGGTACTGCTGCCTAAACTGGGCCTGCATGGTACTTCCTCCTAAACTGAGCACCTGCTTACCTCCTGAGGGCCCAGCTGTGAGGATTTACAGCCAGCCTGAGCCCACACTGGAAGTCTCCTTACCTGTAAGTTATTCTACTGGTAATTAGATTTCTTTCTATTGTGGGAAGCCAGCATGTGTAAATCCAGAGGAACCTGGGACCAGTTGATATACTGGTCACCTGGGCCTCCACTCTGCCTAAAATGCATCTTCCAGGAAAATGATTTCTCTGGGCACGTAAGTTACTGCAGTCTCAAGGTAACCATCGCTCAGGCTCTGACCATTCCCGTAATGTCGTGTTCAAGTGATGGAGTGTTCATGGCTCCCTTGACGGTCCTCTGGGCTTGCCCTGCTCTCTCTGAGACAGGCACCTCAGGAACACCTGCTGCCTCTGGAGAAAATAAATGGACTGGGAGGGAGGGCAAGGTGTGGGGGAGGAAGGCGTACACTTAGTTTTCAGCCTGTTTTCCTTCCTGGGCTAGGCTGGCTCGAGTTCAGTGATCCTAATGGTGAGAACCCACGGCATAGATCACTGTCTGTGTGCAAGGCACAGGGAGCTACATACTCATTCCAGGAACAGTATCAAATCTGAAAGAATCAAAGATCTGTGATAAATGTGTGAGTGTGTATGTGTGTGTGTATATACACATATGTATCTTGATGACATGTATATGAGACACTTTTAACTTGTCTATCTTAAAAGTCAATGTAGAAAATTATGTACTTGAGTATCTATCTACTTATTTTCTATTAGTCAATCTATTTATCATCTATCATCTATCTATCTATCTAATCTATCATCTATCTATATCTATCGATCTATCTTGGGCTAGAGAAGCCCCTTTTAAATCTGACAACAAACCCAAAAGACACCCAAGAAGTTCGGCAGATTGAGATACCTAAAAAGTTTTAAAAGTCAAACAAAATTGTCTTGTCAAAGGCATCAAATTGCCTGATGGTGGTGGTGGCACAGGCCTTTAACCCCAGTATTCAACAGGCAGAGGCAGGTGAATCTCTGAATTTGGGATCAGCCTGGTCTACAGAATGAGTTCCAGGACAGCCAATGCTACACAGAGAAACTCTGTCTTGAAAAACAAAACAAAACAAAACAAAACAGGCATCAAATTGAAGCCAACACAGGACAAGTGAGACAATTCTTGATGGCAACCCTGATGGTTTGAGTTCAGTTCCTAGGACCCCCACGATGGAAGGAGAGGCCTGACCCCTGTTAGTTGTCCTCTGACTTCCCCATATACACAATGATATGCACACAATCCCATAATATAAATAAAATGTAATATAAAAGAATCCAAAACTGTAACAACAGGATAGGAGAACTAATTTGCTGCTACAGTCTAGTAGAAAAAGCAGATATAGCCGGGTGGTGGTGGTGCACGCCTTTAATCCCAGCACTTGGGAGGCAGAGGCAGGAGGATTTCTGAGTTCAAGGCCAGCCTGGTCTACAAAGTGAGTTCCAGGACAGCCAGGGCTACACAGAGAAACCCTGTCTCGAAAAACCAAAAAAAAAAAAAAAAAAAAGAAAGAAAAAGCAGATATGCACGCCATAGAGTCCACTCCTGTAATTCAACCGGACTAAAGTTGAGGGGAGTCTGTGTGCTGAGCAGTGCACCCGCCCACTCACCCTCCCAGGCCGTGAACAAATGGCTCAGTACTGAGGAAAATCATCTAGGAGACACACAGCCTTACTAATATCTAAAGATATTTACATTGCTCAGCCAATTGTTGTCCTGCTAATTAAGGTTGAAGTCTACCATTGTCCAGATAGCCTTCTGGGCTCTATGTAAAATGGAGGGCTCTATTTTACTAGCAGGGCTTCTCCTTAGTTTTGGCTAAGATTACCAGTTCTCCCAATAAGAATTCATGCAGCTAGCACCTGAGATTCCCTGAATGCTTCCCCATGCTAATGAGGCATCTTGGTACCTTAAGCCCCTAGCCAATGACCTCTGCCCATCCTGGATACTCTTAGACCCAGTCCCAAAGCTATGTAACCCTTAAATCGCCCCAAGTAATACTGATCTCTCTCCCTGCAGCTGATCTGGTTGTCATTATTACTGAGCATGCTCACAGGGCTTAAAGTATAGAAATGTGTATTTTAGCTCATGGTTTCAGAGGGTCCATCTCTATCTGCTTGGCTACAGGCACTTGGGCAAAACATCATAGTGGTGGGAACATGCAGTCAAGGTAGCAACTCACATCCCAGCAGACAGGAAGTAAGAGCAACACAGGAAGCACTCAAGGAGACTATGGCCTCTTTTCGTGTTTTTATTAGTTTCTTGAGAGTTCCATAGAGTGCATTTGGTCACGCCTCCTGGACCCACCTTCATCTTCCCTCCACTCAACTTTGTGTTCTTTAATCCCTTCCATTAGAATGTGGTCTCGAACCAGGGCCTGTTTCGATGAACCTCGAGAGCACCAGTTCGGTCAAGCCAGCTGACCAGCACCGAGCTCCAATCTGTCTGTCTCTGTGCCACCCCCATCCCAGTGCTGGGTTATAGACATGCACCATGCACCATTGTGCCTGATTTTTTTATATTGATGCTGGGGTCTCCAGGTTTTTGGTTTAGATAATAAGCACTTTACTGACAAAACCATCTCCTCAGTCCCTTGAGTGAAGTTTTTGTTTGTGTGTGTGTTTGTTTTAACATGACTGACATATGCTGGGCTGTCACTATAGAAAAAAAACATAGTGCTAGAAGCTGAAGGAGTAGACTGGCCATCTTCTTCCTTCTGGACAAAGGTACCTCCTGCATTGTCCCTGCCATACTTGGTTCTCTCTTTCTTTCCAGTGCCATGGTCCTGTGACACCTTACTCTAATCCTTAAAACCCAGACAGCAAGCTGGGCAAGATGGAGTTAGATAAAGGTGCAGGGCAGGGCTCAGAACTCAGTAGGTGACTGTGGAGCACTAGTCTGAGATTAGAATCTGATCCATTTGCAGGTGACAAGGGTGAGAGGCCAAAGAACTACAGCCTTGAAACCCAGAGGATACTCTGGGACTGGCCCGCACACAGAGCTATGTGGACTGTGCTGTGCTGGACAGCTGTGTGTCCAGTACAACTGGACACAAAGGTAAGCACCCAAGCTTGCAGAGAGCAGCCAAGCCATGGTGAGCCACCGGGTCATGCTCAGGCGTAGGACAGTAGTCCCCACCCAGTGATTTTGTTCCCAGTTGGCAATATCCGGAGGCACTCTAGGTTGTTGTAATTGGGAGGGTGCATGCCCCTTGTATTCAGTGAGCAGAGCCCAGGAGCTCTCCTGAGCATCCTACAACGTGCATGCAGAGTCATTTGGGTGCATGTCTCAGCAGCCAAAGCCTGCTCCAGACTAGTTCTCCCTACTTAGTCTTGCAGCATGAGGAGTAGCGGGCCCAGGGTCACTCAGAACAGCAAGTGCCTATGCTACAGAAGAAGCAGATCTCCCCAGGCTGGAGTGAGGAGATCTAGCGGGGCCTTCCCTGGGGGCTGGCGTTTCCCAGGAGCTGGAAGAAATTAAGTCTAAATGATGACTAACATTGAGAACTGCACTTAACAGATGCCAAAGTGTTTCCTCTTGTGTTGGGGTTTAGTATAGACCCAGGGCCTCTGCACCCCACCTCCTGTTGTACAGAGACTGGATAAGGGGAGGAGGCCTACACCTGCTTTTCATTCTCCCGTGAAATGAGTTGCTTTTCTGGAACTTTCCATGCTCTCCCTTTGATCCTAACTGAACATTCAAACTTCACGGGATAGCAAGCTCTCCTATTGAATCTTTCCAGCCCAGATGCTGAACAAATGTGTTCTTTCTCCCAATGCCACGGGGAACCAACGTAAGTGAACCTGACCTGGGCTAGGCTGGCATGAGATGGGAGAGGTTATGTGTAGAGTTTTTGTACCTGATAAATATAAGTTTGGAGGAAGGGAAGTGTCAACGGTGGGAACAAGGACCAGATGCTGTGGGCCAGGTACTTCTGAACATGGTATGTCACTTTTTTCTCAACAGTTCTTTTTAAAACAATGGGTTTTGAGCCTAGCCATGGCTGAACCATCTCTCCAGTCATGAGAGCAGGAGATTTGGTTCTGCGTCTTGCAGGCTGCAGCACTGGGTGAGCGAGCCAGGACAGTAGCCACACCCAGTGTGGGTGCAGAAATGCTGGTGAGATGACCAACTCAGCTACCACTCAGGCCTAGATCCAACATCTACCTCATCTATGAACTGCTGGCATGTGTGAAAGGGCTGGTCCTGCAGATCCAAAGCTGCAGGATCTCCATGACACAGGGGAACAACAGGCTATCCCAGAGGAGTCTCAGTGATCCAATATTGATAGTGTAGCAGAAGTCAGGCCTCCAAGCAGACCAAAGACTCATTGCAATGGACATTTACAAGTAAAGATGCATAGACCAAAGGGCATGCTGTGAGACACACCGTGACACACTTCAATTTTGTGGGGGAATTTGCAGAAGTGGAGGGCAGATATGGAGGGACAGGAAGATGAAGGGGATTGGGGTACATGATATGAAATTCATAAAGAATCAATAAAAAGTAGAACCAAAAAAGGGAGTTTAGAGATTTATTTTGTATTTGATTTATTGTATGTGTGAGTATGTGCCATGTGTATCAAGGTGCCTGCAAAGGCCAGATAAGGTTTTAGATGCCCTGAAGCTAGAGTCACAGTCAGCTGAGAGCCGCTAGATTTGGGTGCTAGGAGCCCAGGCAGGTAGGCCTGGGCTGTATATGAAAGCTAGCTGAGCATGATCCAGGGAGCAAGCCAATGGGCAGCATTACCCCATGGTTCCTGCCTCTGGGCCTGCATTGAGTCTCTGCCTCACTTCCCTTAACCAGGGGCTGTGATCCAGAAGTGTAAGATGAAGTAAACTTTCCCAACTCCTTAAGTTACTTTTGGTCGGAGAGTTTTATCAAAGCAACAGAAAACAGACTAAAACAGAATTCGACCCCAGGATTACCTCAGACCCTGCTAGACTTGATGAGACCTTTCTGAGGGTGGAGGTAGGAGTGAGAGTGGTGGAACAACTTTCTAAGACACCATGGATCCAGTAGGGATGCATGTGGACTGGGTGAGTGTAGGTAGTTGGAAAGCCATGAACCTGGGGAGAGGTTAGTCCCCAAGCCAATGAGCTGACCAGCTTCAGGCTGAGTGGACAGAGTATTACCTCTCGAGGGATTGCAGACATCAGGTGAAGGTGGGCAAAAGCAGGCAGTGGTCTCTAGTAAGTGCTAAAAAGGCCTGTGGGGCAGAGTACGTGAGTAACAGCAACAAGCGTGGGAATCCTGGAGTCGGAAGTCAGATGTTCCACATTTAAGAGCTGGTGAGTCCCAGGGCGTCCCGTCAGTCTGAGAGCACTCCGTGGCTGGATATACCATTCAGGACAGCTAGCTCACATGGTGTCGGTGAGTGAAATGGAAAGAGGAATCAGACTTGTGGATAGGTACTCTGGTCAGAGCACGGGTTGGATTTACGCACCTCTTGCCTGTCTTGGTCTGATGTTTTTGTGGGATGTCTTCAGGATGAGGCCCCAAGTGGGCATGACAGGGAGCCACATGGTCAGAAGAGAGACAGAAAGGGAGGCAAGACCTGGTCTGGGACCTCAGGAGGGTATCTGCTTGGGACCCACAGAGCCTAGTACAGGTGTGCTAGGGGATGCCTGCAGAGCAGATGCCTGGAGGAAGAACTACATCCCAGGGGCCCCTGAGGATGTGCCCTTAGGCTTCCTCAAGGTAGGAAGAAGGGAGACACTTTTATTATGTTCATTTAAGCCCAAGCCCAGCGAGTGCCAGCCAGCAATGAAGCCAGAGTGGAGATCTCAAACACCTTGGTTCTAGAGTTGGGCCTGTCATGCTGAGAATAACAGGGGCAGGCTGTCTGCAGCAGTACAGAGGGTCACACTGGACCAGGAAGCAGGCTGTGCTGGGAGGCAGCCTGTGCTGGAAGCTGGCTGTCCTGGGAGGCTAGCTGTCTGGGGGTCAGTTTGTCCTGGGAGGCAGGCTGTGCTGGGCTCAGGGTGTTCTGAAAGTTAGGCTGTTCTTGGGTGGGGCTGTGCTGAGGTCATGCTGTGCTAGGAGGCAGGTTGCTATGGAGTCAGGCTGTTCTGGAAGTCAGGCTGTTCTGAGGTCAGGTTGTACTGAGGTCAGGCTGTTCTGGGGTTAGGCTGTGCTGGGGCCAAGCTCTGCTGGGGTCAGGCTGTCCTGAGAGGCACGCTGCCATGGTGGTGGTGGTGGTGGTGGTGGTGGTGGTGGGTCAGGGCTTAGCCTGTTCAGGTTCTGAGCTCTTCACTCTAATGCTCTGGTTGTTGTTCTGAGGATAGGACCCAAGGTCTTACACTAGGCAAGTGCTTTACCTCTGAGCTCTGTCCCTAACCCTCCCTAGCAGAGAGCACCCAGCTGGTTCTGAAGAAAAAAGGGAGGTGGGGGCTCTATGGGAGTTCAGCAGCAGTGTGTGGTAGCTTGGTGGAGCCATGCCTGGATGAAATTACTCTTCTGATCGATAAAGAAAACCCTGAGGATCCTGTGTCGGATGCTCATTTTCACGTAGCTTAACACCATAGAGAGGCGTCATCTGCTGTGGCATTTGTCTTTCTGTGAAAGCTCAGTCTCTACATACTTCTTCCTTGCTTGCTCCCTCCCCCTCCCCTGTGTGTGTGATATATGATATGTGAATATAATGTGTGTGGTATGTGATATGTGTGTGCGGTGTGTGTGTATAGTATGGTGTGTATATAACATGACATGTGATGTGTATGTGGTATGTATATGTGTGGCATTTTATGTGAGCAGGATGTGTTTATGGATATATGAGTGTGTTTCAGATGAGGCATAGAGTATCAGGTGAAGTCATGGACCAGGGTGGCCCAGTCATTCTAGCTTTAGGAGTAAGGGCTAAAGTCCTGGGAAAAAAGTGCAGCTGTGACCCCACTAGGGTTGTGACCCCACAGTCCTTCAGGAGCGTGGAAGGAGACAAAGGGCTCAGTCTACAGAAAGCAGGGGATGACAGAGTGGTTATGGTTTCCTGAGCCAATACCAGGTGCTAATATTTTGTCTCTGCCTATCTTTCCCTCTCTGTGTCTCTTCATCTCTCTCTTTCCATCTTTCTCACTCCCTGGCTCTCTGTGTCTCTTTCTGTCTTATTGTATTTATGTTTTTGTGAGACAAGGTATAGTGGTATGAGTAGGTATGGCCCCATAGATTCATGTATTGAATGCTTGGACCATAGGAAGTGGCACTATAAGGAGGCGTGGCCTTGTTGGAGTAGGTGTGGCCTTGTTGAAGGAAGTGTGTCCCTATGAGGGTGGGCTTTGAGGTCTCCTATGCTCAAGCTACATCCAGTGTGGCTCACAGTCTCCTTCTGCTGCCTATGGATCAAGATGTAGAGCTCTCAGCTCTCCAGTACCATGTCTGCCTGCGTGCTGCCATTATGATCATGGACTGAACCTCTGAACTGTAATCCAGTCCCAGTGTTTTCCTTCTAAGAGTTGCCATGGTCATGGTGTCTGTTCAAAGCAATAAAACCCTAACTAAGATACAAGGTGTTGCTGCATAGCCCAGGCTGGCCTGAAACTTGAGATCCTTCTGTCCCAGCCTTTCAAGAGCTGAGATTACAGTTTTGGGCCACTCTACCTGACCCTGCTCTATCTCTTTCAGGAGCATTTGTATGCTTGCACACTTTTTCCTTTGGAATTAGAAGAGCTACTGAGTAGCCCATAGCACCAGCAGGAAGAGGAGCCCCTGTCATTCAAATGGTAATGGATAGGACCCAGAGATGGCTGAGAGAACACCATTGCTGGTGCTTGGGAGTCCTGGGGTTGATCATAGGCACTGCTCTGCACTGCTGTGGGCTTCTGACAGGGGCTCATGATGCTTTACCTGGCATACCTCTGCAGGGGAGTTTCAGAAGACATGGATCCTCAAAGAGCCCCCAGCTAGGTGCAGCCCCAGGATTCTGCTTTACTGCTGGAAACAAAGGAGGTGATTGTGCTTTAGTCCTGGGCTTCCCGCTGTGAGGCTCAGCAGTGCTCATTCACATCTCTGCATAGGCACACTCGGTCCCCAAACTCCCCAGCAGGCTTTAATGGAATTGATATCTTCTAGAAAGACAGAAGGGCTAGGTGTTGTGGCACATACTTGCAATTTCAACTTGGGATACTGAGACAGGAGGATTATTGTGAGATGAGGCCAGCCTAGGCTCTAGAAAAGGCCCGGTCAGTCAGGACTGCTTAGAAAGATTCCATTTCATAAAACCCCAGAAATTAAAAGAAGGGAAGAGGGAAAGAAGGAAGGAGAAAAGGAGGGAGGGAGGGAGAGAAGAAAGGAGGAAGAAGGAAGAAGGAAGGGAGGGAGGGAAGGATGGGAGGCAGGAAGGAATAGAAGAAGGGAAGGAGGGAGGGAAGGAGGGAGGGAGGGAAGGAGGGAGGGAGGGAGAGAAGAAAGGAGGGAGAGGAGGGAGAGGAAGGAAGGGAGGGAGAGAAGGGAGGATGGGAGGCAGGAAGGAGTAGAAGAACAGAGGGAGAGAGGGAGGGACAGAGGGAGGGAGGGTGGGAGGGAGGGAGGGAAGGAGGGTGGGAGAAAGGGAGGGAAGGAGGGAGAGAATAAAGAAGGGAGGGGGAGGGAGAGGGAGGGAGGGAGGGAGGGAGGGAGGGAGAGAAGAAAGGAGGGAGGGAAGGGAGAATTGGAGGCAGGAAGGAGTAGAAGAACAGAGGGAGAGAGGGAGGGAGGGAGTAAGGGAGGGAGGGAGGGAGGGAGGAAGGGAGGAAGGGAGGGAGGAAATACCAGGACACACTCTTTCTGTTTAGTTCCACAGCTTCAGAGTCTCCTGAGGACAAGTTTGGCTGACTGGTGTGAGAGACAGAGAGAGATGGAAAAGCAGGGATAGGAACTCAAGATAATGAGAAAACTGGAGAGACTGGAACCCTGCGGCTAGACCTCTGCCTCGGGTTTGTTTGGTATGGGCCAGAGATTTGTTTCTAGGCTGAGACCCAGACCTGCAGGCAAATTGCCATTGGCCTTATAAATGGTGAGCAGAGATGGTGGTGCAGCCATGCCAAGGGGAGAGGCATCCTCTATTGTCTCAGTGCTGGGCTCTAGGAAGAGAGTCTATGAAAGCCCTGGGACAGATGTGCCTCATGGTCCCAGCCTTTCCTGGAAACAGCGCACGGCAAAACCCAGGAGAAGAGGGAGGGTCACCTCTGTGTTTCCTAACCAATTCCCAGAAATACTGAAAGGCCGGCAGTGAGTGGCCCCAGTGGAACCATAGTGGACTTCCCAGTTTATTTCTGCCAGAGAATCAGCCCTGTGCTTCCCAGACTTAAAACTGCGAACAGAGCCCGCGGACTGGGCCTGAAGGCAAAGAGCACGAAATACAGAGACACTAAAGATATCTATGGTAGTGGTGAAGGATATGTGGGAATCTCAGTAAAGGATAAAGCTTTGCAAAGAGGGTATGTGTGTTAGCATGTTTGCATGCATGTGTGCATATGTTTGTGTATCTGTGCATGTGTTTCTGTATGTTAGTATGTGTGTATTCATGTACATGTTTGTATGCATTTGTAAGTATGCATTTGCATATGCATGTATGTGTGTTTATGTGCACTTGTATATCTGTACCTGTATGTTAGTATGTGTTTATATGTGTACTTGTGTGTGTGTTTGTGTGTATGTGCATGTGTGTATGCATGTGTATAGCGTAATGGTCAGGGATGAGAAGAGGCAGTCATGTGGCACCTTCCTGTTTACCTCTGCCCAGGGAGAAGGGTCATTTCTCTTGATGACTGCCTCCAGCTACAGAAAGGAGAATATATATATTATACATACATATATAATATAAGTGTTTTTCACACACACACACACACACACACACACACACACACACACACACTCACTCACTCACAGCCCCCAGAAGTTCCTTCCTGTTTCAGAGTCTGGAAAATCACCTGCCCTTTCATCTGCCCAACCTGTCGGCGTCACAGACTCTTTTCATCTTCTGGCATCTCTGTTCTCACCTAGTCTCTTTTGTCTGTTTGTTCAGCTGTTCTGTTTTCTTGTTATTGCAGGGTCTGGCAGTCCTGTGCTGTTGGTCCCTTCCCCTGCCCTGGCTGGGCTCTCCCTCAGTCTGTCACTTTTCTCTGTTCCTCCCAGCTTGTGCTGAGCAAAGTGACTATGTTGTCAGGGTAGTCCCTTGAAAGTCAGCTCCCGCAGAACAATGTTGGAGCTGGTGGATATTTTGTCTCCCACAGAACAATGTTGGAGCTGGTGGATATTTTGTCTCCCGCAGAACAATGTTTGAGCTGGTGGATATTTTGTCTCCCGCAGAACAATGTTGGAGCTGGTGGATATTTTGTCTCCCGCAGAACAATGTTGGAGCTGGTGGATATTTTGTCTTTCTGCTGGTGTTTGTTTGTTTGTTTGTTTGTTTGTTTGTTTTCTTGCTTGTTTGCTTGCTTTTGTCTATACTGCTTTTAAACCTTCCTTGCAGCTAAGGGACATCTGGGGACTGGCAGGGACATGTTCTGAACCTCAGCCTCCGTACTTCATCCCCTCATGACTTCTCCTAATTTAGAGAATCTAGTCATCCTGTCTTACAAATGGGAACCTCTCCTTCATGCTGGCTTTGGTGACAGCCACCAGATGGCAGGGATGGTTTTTATAGTAACTCATTAACCTCTTGCCATCCAACAATTAAGAAAACATTTCCCTGCTTTTGGTTGAGCTGTCCTATGACTGATCCGGACACCCTGTGTTCATCATGTGAATCAGTTTGCAGCCAGAACCCCAGAGACAGGAAGCAGCAAGCCCGAGAGCAGGTCCTGGAGATCCCACATTGCCTTTAGGAGCCTTTTAGTAGCCAAGCACAAGCCTCGGCACCTCTCACAAGTTCATCGTTTCTCTGGACTAAGAAAAGCCTGTAGATCTATCTGAATGCACTATTGATGGTCTAGGTTCTTTCTCTGGGTCAGGAGACTTGCCCAAGGTCACACAGACAAGGACTGGCTGCACATGGGCTTCAGTCTGCCTCTGTTCCCTCTCCACCTGCTGTGTGCTAGCTTTCTCTTGTCTTCTGGAATATTCAGGAACCTTGCTCACACAGTGAATTCTGTGTTGCTACACAGCACCCAGTGGTTTATTCAAAATGAAGTTCAGAACATCTGGATAGACTCCCCTGCTAACCTGCTTGTTCTGCGATGCCCCAGGGATAGCCAGCCTTCTGTCTTGCTTTGGCACAGGAAACCACTGGAGTACATGGCCCTGTGACCCCATGCTCCAGCTCACAGCATAGCATCCACACCTGGCACATGCCACACACCATGCACCCGAGCCATCGGGGCTCTCAGCCTTAGTTCTTCCAGCTCAGCTGAACCCCTGCCTCTGGACCTCTCAGCAATGGATAACAGCAGACTTTTCATTCCTTTTCCCTGGCTGGTGGCATTACAGGACATGTCTCCACTCCTGCTGTCAAAATAAATGCTCAGCTGTGAACAGCAAAGTTCTGTCTTTCTGATGGAGCAGATGAGAAGGTCCACTGCCTAGTCCTTTCCCACATGCACTTAAAGAGCATGCATGTTCCATGAATGTTGGACAGAACATTCTATAACTGACAGGTCCAATTGATTGATAATGTTTTAACAGTAGTATATCATGATGGATCTTCTGTTGACTTGTGATAGCAGCTAAGAAAGAAGCGTCAAATTAGCCAAATATAATTGTGGGTTTGGATATGTGTCAATCCAGTTCAATCAACTTGTCCATTAAAAAGAAAAAAACAATAGTAGGAATTTAGTTGATCCTGCAATAAACTTGCAGATTCATTTGAGGATTATGTCTCTGTTAGCAATATTAAAACGTCCAGTCCATGAGCACAAGATGCCTTTCTGTTTACTTAGAGTTTTTTTTTAAATCCCCAATAGTATTTTATAATTTTCAGTGTGTAAGCCTTGCACTTCTTTGGTTAAACTTATTCCTCCGCACTTAGAATTTTTAAAAATGAATTTAGTAAATGGTAGATGGACTTAAGAAAGATTTATTTTATTCTATGAGAATACATGTATGCATGTGCACCACATTATATAGTATCTTCCAGGGTAAGGAGAGGGTGTCAGGTCCTCTGGAACTGGAATTACAAATGGTTGTAAGCCATCACTGGGTACTGGGAATTAAACCTGGGTCCTCTGCAAGAAGAGCAAATGCTCTTAACCACAGAGCCATCTCTCTAGCCCCACATTTTGTTAGTTTTGATACTTCTGCAAATAAAAATATTTTTAATTTTATTTTCTATTTGTTTGTTACTGGTTTGTGATATACTTTTGCATTCAGATGCAACTTCAATGAGCTTGTTAGTTCTTACATTATTCTGAGATGCTGGAGGACTTTCTGCATCTAACGTCCATCATCTATGAAGACAGTGTATTATGCACAATGGAAAGCTAGTCCTTCATAAGAAAACAGGAAACCTTATCATTTGCAAAGTACATAGATAAGCCTCAAGGACATCATGCTGAGAGAAACAAGCCGGCATAGAGAAACAAATACCACATAACTTCATGTGTATGTGAGATTCTATTAAGTTGATCTTATAGAAGTAGGAAGTGCAATGGTCTAGAAGGATCCAGAGTTATTTGGGAGAATGAACAGAGGAGTCAACATGTATGAAATCTCAATTAGAGACAGAGATCCATTGATAACATATTGACCATAGTTAATAATGTAGTATATTCTTTAGCAATGCTAGGGGGGTTGTAAAGAGATTTTTATCCCCCAAATCATAACTATATGAAGTCCTGGATGAGTTAATTAGTTACATTTTGGTGTTCCAAAAGTACATTTTAAAACATCATGTTGCATACAAAAGTATGTAATGAATAAATAAGTAAATAAATAAATGGCTAGAGTTGGATTTTTCATAGTCTTGCTGTCTCAAGCCACAGTCTTCTGCCAAACTTGTTGCTTCCCCCAGATTTTTCAGAAACTTGAACTAAAGCTAAGCTGATGTGGGCATCCCTTCACCTTTATCAAATGCGTTAGTGGTCCAGGGGCTTGCAGCCGAGTAAGGGAAAAGTGGGGGAGGTAAATGGAGCTGCCTGGTCATGAGACTTCTCCATCATGTCACCCCCTTCCTCCCATCCTATAAACCTTACACAAGATGTCAGAATGCACCAGAACCAGCCAGGACAAACTCCTGGAATTCTCTACTCACACCCTGCCTGGGTCATTACAACCCTGGGCCTCTGTATCCAAATGCATAGAGTCTGACGTGGTGGCCTTTCTGAACTTTGCTTCTGCTATGAAACTAAAAGTCCAGTCCTTTGCCCCATTTGGTTGAGTCCCAGGAAACCCTAGAAGCCAGCAAGAATGTCCCTGAGTGGAGATGGCATTTCTGCACATCTGTCGTAGTGGTAGAGGGTAACAAAAACAGTGCCAATGAAAATGTCTGTGTTTGAGAGAACAGATGCTGGGGTGGGGTGTGTGAAGGACTCTGTCAAGGAAGGGAGAGAGAGGCAGAGGCTCCTTTGCATTGTCTAGGGTTCCAACGACAGCAGCACTTGAAGGCAAATACTGGCTCATCCACTGATCTCCTGCGGAACCTTGAAGAAGGCACTTGATCTGCTGAGCTACGAGGTCCCTTGCTCTAAAGCTAGATGAAAAAGATGTACTATCAAAAGATGTACTGTCGGCCTGGGCTAGGCTGGCTTAAACTTGACTTTCAAACTCGACTTTCAACTAGAGATCTCATGTGGAATTCATACACAGAGACATGCACACATTAATATGTAAATAAAAAAAAGAGGGTGAATATATTGATAAGAGCTTAGGACAAAGAAGCGATCCCCAGGCAGTCTGCTCACTAGTAGCGACTGCACACTGCTTGACTCTGGTAGGAGCTTGGCTTGAAGGTGACCAGGGGAAGAGAAGGAGAAGAACAGGGGAAGGCTTGGAAGAGTGTAAGAGGTAAGTTTGTAGACTGTGTGGCTGGGAGCTGGGATACCAGGCAGTCGGAAAGGACTCAGGGATGGCTCTTGGTTTCCAAATGGCAGGAAGGGGTATGAAACAATGTAGTTGCCTTCCTGGAGCCCCTGAAGTCTTTAGTAAATTGAATTTGACCAATCTCCAAGTGATGGGCAGGCAAATGGTCTTGCTTATTTGCATATTCCCATAATGATTTGCATGCCCATTTGCTGGAAACGGGGAGAGGGCATAGTTTTATCATTCCTGGTCCCCATTTTCTCCTTGTGCTTAGGAGAGGGCAGAAGGCTGCAGCTGAGACTTCTAGAATCTGGGTACCACTGCTGGTGTTGGGAGACTGTGTACCTGGGGCACTGGAGTCACCTCAGCAGGAGGTCCTGGCAGACAGTAGCATCAGAGCGAGTAGCCACACCTTTCTTGGGGAGGCTGTGGACAGATGGGCACTTGCAGTCATGTTGTTTGGGGCTGTCAGCTGGCCTGGGTGCCTCTGTGGAATGGCATCTGTCTCCTGCCTGATGCCAAGACCCTCTCAGTTCCGGTACTGCTTGGATAGATGCTGGGGGCTGCGGTGGCTGGGATGACTGACTTCTGCACTGGGCACAGAGGACAGACCTCTCTACACAGGGTCCAGGGAGGCTGAGCACCCTGACAGAGTGCTTTGTATGAAGGCAGGCGTTCCCTAAAGGGGCGAGGCAGAGCCCTGTTTGTTCCTCTTCACCCTAAAGTCTCCAGAGAAAGGAGAATCCCTGCTTTCCCTCCTTGTGCTGGATTCCTCTTCTACTCAGGGCTATGTGGACCTCTGTCCAGGTAACTCACAGAGGAGCTTAGTGGGGGCATTTACAACTGAATTTCCTCACCCCCAGAAGACAGGAAGACCTTCAGATCCCCAAGTGAGAGCCAGCCTGGCCCAGGAACGAGGCTACAGATTTCAGAAACATCCCAGCTGGATATTCGAGCTCTATATTCTCTCTCTGTAATGTGTGGCTTCTCTGTTTCATCCTCTGCTGAGGACTGATAGTAAGATTGTTAGTGGTCTTTAAATGGCGGGAGATTAGGGATCCTGAAATGTGGTCCTGATTTCAGGGATGAGACCTGTTAGTGGGAGTTTACTATTCTGGGTGTTAACTTGGGGGCTCTGGTGGCTGTGGAAAAAGGGAAGCAGGCAGCAATGAGCCAAAAAAAAAAGTGGACTGGACTGTAGGGGAGTTCACTTGTAACCCAAACCTGACCCCATATGGAGCTCTGGGGCCAATCTGCCCTTCTATCCCTGGGCAGAGTCTTCGGAACAGTTCTCAGAGGGATAATTTGCTAGAGGAACAGAACTCAGCATAGTGACCCTTGTGGCTACAACTCAAAACAGCAGAAGGACTCAGAGCAACTATGCCCAGAGGAACAGGTGAAGGATGAAGTGTCTGGTCCATGGAAACCAGGGCTCAGCCTCCAATGGAGTGACACAGGACGTGCTTCATCCCTCCAGCAGTTCACTGTGAGGTCATGTGTGCATCGCTGCAGCGGGTAAGCTCCTTGGAGACTGACTTCGTTACATTTCCTAGTGCCGTGATAAAATATCCAGGCAAAGGCAACTCAGGGGAGAACGGGTTTATTCCAGCTCAGAGTTGTAGACTACAGTCCATCGCAGCGAGGACATAAAAATGACAGGGACTTGAATCAGCTGCTGATACCACTCCTAACGTCAGGACACAGAGAGCAACGATTGGGTGCTACTGTTCAGTTTTATGTCATCATAAATGCAACCCAGAACCCTAGCCAGGGAATGACACCACCCACAGTGGGCAAGTCTAGTCATCTGAAACAAGTGTATCAAGCTAATCTCCCAAAGGCATGCCAGGAGGCCTGTCAGGAAGGTGATTCTAGAAAGCTGAAGATAAACCCTGTCTCAGAGAAGAGCGTCCCAGACTTCTCCTGGGGCAGGCTTCTTCTGCTGGAGCATAGGACCTGTATCGTTAGTTTTCTGATGCTGTAATAAAATGTCATGACCAAGGCAATTTATAGAAGAAAGAGTTTGTTGGGCTGACAGTTCCAGAGAGTGTCTGTAATGGCCAGGGGGGCATGGCAGCCGGCATCCTGAGCAGGAAGCTCATCGTCAAACCCAAAACAGAGAACAAACTAGAAAAAGATAAAGGCTATAAATGCTCAGAGTCCTCCCCCAGTGACATACCTTTTCCAGTAAGACTACACCTCCTGCGGGTTTCATTTCCTCCCCAAACAGCACCACCAAACTGAAGGCCAACTATTCAAATACTTGAGCCCACGAAGGACATTTCTCATTCAAACCACCACAGGGTCCATAGTTTAGGCCCTTCTGTCTGCCCTGCCCTGTACCTAAATGTCAGGCTCTCAGAAGAAAGCTGGTGTCCATTTGTTGTCCATTGTTGTTCTTAGACAGCAGGGACCTAGTGAGCCATTCTAATCAGGAAAGAGAAGGAAATCTTCCCAAGCTGGAGCCCATGTAGCTTATCTTGGAGGCGTAGCATCAGGAAACTGTGCTAACTGCTGCACATTCTCTACCTCCATTATCATGGGATGTTGTTCTCCAGGGGAAGGGTTATAGCCTTGGCTGTGGCTCAGTCCTCTGCAACTGAGAAAACCCAGCTGCCTGCCCAGAGTTTGCCCCCTAAGACCTTCCTAGAAGGGGACTTGGTATGTAACTGTGGCTTGCAGACATGGAGAAGGGCTAAGCTGTGGAATGACAAGAGTCTCAACTGGTAGGCATCTGTCACACCTAGACACCACCTCATGTAGACGCTGGAGAGCTCAGGCAAGAGGAAGGCATACGAGAGGTGATCCCACCCCACACTAGACTCCTGGTGATGCTCACCCATCAATCATTTAGAGGACATGCGTGATGAGGGAGAAAGAGGGAGAGAGTGGGGCATGGTGTTCAAAGGGGACAGAGAGACAGCACCAGGGAGACAGACTGTCTGTAGGTATAGATAATCAGAGTGGAGCAGAGCCAGACTCCACTCTAAGTTAACTAGATCACCAACATTTTCTATAATCTGAGTGTGAGGCGTAGTAGGTAGGGATCAGTGTGGCCTCAGCTGCTCACTAAACAGCAGCCCGAAGTGTCACCAGAAAGTAAAGCAGGGCAGGGACAGTGATGGGAAGGACTCGGGTGAAATAGGCAGACGATGAACCAAGTGGCTAAAGGACATGGGGAAATGGCCCACACAAGCAACCTCTGGCGGCATGGAACCCAGGGAACTGAACGATCCTGGGTCTGATCTCAGGTGGTCTTCTCTAGAGCCTGACAGCCTCCCAGGGTGGCAGAATCCTGCGTCGGAAAACACAGCGTCGCTCTTACAGTGGAGAGCTCAGTACCTCTTGTGCTCGTGTTTCATCGAGCTAGGGGCCTTCCCTCTGCTGGGCTGGAATCCATTCCTTTGTTGCTTTCTGCATCGATCCTGATTTTACCTTTTAGATGCTGTGGAATAAGTGTGGTGTGTGTGTGTGTGTGTGTGTGTGTGTGTGTGTGTGTGTGTGTGATGTACCTGCCGTGCAGAGAGGTCAGAGGACAACCTTCAGGAGTCAGTTTTCTCCTTTTACTATATGGACCCCAGGAACTGGACACAAGCTGTCAAGTTTGGCAGCAAGTTCTCTCGTGGAACCATCTTGCCAGTTCTCTACCTTGCTTTTTGAGACAGTGGCTCTCAGTGAACCCAGAGCTCCCTGATTCAGTTAAGTTGACTGACCAGGGACCCTCCTCTCTCTGCCCCCCACCCAAGTGTTGACATTCCAGGCACATACCACCCCATAGGACCTTTGCTTTTAAATGTGGGTTCTGAAGGAATGAGCTCACATCCTCATACTTGCGTTGCAAGCACATTACCACTTGACCTGTCTTCCCAGCTCTACAGTTTGAGTCTTTAGGGAACCAGGAGATGGCTTCCTTGGGATGCTTGGAGCAGTTGGACCCTGTCCTAGTTTGCTTACTACAGCTGTGAGAAATGCCACAGTCAAAGGGAAGGAACGGTTTGTTTGGCTTACATATCCTCCCCACACATGTACCCATGCTCTCCTGTATATGATTGTGCACATATGATTGACTTTCAAGAGGAGTCAGGGCTGGAACCCAAGCAGGAACAGCAGGAATCATAGAGAAGGGCTACTCATCAGCTTGCTGTTTTATACAGCTGCCTGGGGGTAGCATCACCCAGAGTAGGCTGCGTCTCCCATTCAATTATTAATCAAGAAAATGCCCCACAGGCTTGTCCACAGGCCAATCTGATAAGTCATTTTCTGAGGGAAAAAAAATCTTTCAAAAGTCCTTCCATCTAATCTGTGTGCTACAAGGACAGACAGATTGAGAGGGAGGCCGTGGAGCCTGGCCTTCTGGGCTGCATCCCTGTCTGTGCTTGCCTGTGTGACCTCTGTGGATGCTGTTACCTGGCAACACCTCAGGTTCTTATCTGAACGGGCACCTCCCCTATGGGGTGGCAAGGGTTAATTCATAACTAGGGACAGTGTTCGGAGCACCAGTTTTACCTGCTGCTTGATAGCCACAGGGACGGAGCCACTGGGCTACCACAGTTAGGTAAGAATACCAGCAAGACTTGACAGGAGACAGGCCTTGCCTGTGAATGAAAGCTGCCAACCTCCTTCCCAAGCTCTCTCCCCTGTTCGCTCTGCCTCTGTAACCTGTCAGCCTCCCGCTGTCCCCAGCGCCCCTGAGATGGAGTTTCCTTATGCTATTTATTCATTCATTTAATGACTTATTTTTTCTTTTCGAGACAAAGTCTTGGATAGCCCTAGCTGGCCTGGATTGCTTTATATGGTGGAGGATGACCTTGAATTTCTGATCCTTCTGCCTCTTCTGCAAATGCTGACATTACTGACCAACAAAACCACATTATGTGGTGCTAGGAATTGAACCTGATCCTTATTGTGTGTTAGGTAAGCCTCTACTAACTAAGCTAGATCCCTAGCCTAGCCTCACTCTCTTTAAACTTTCTTTCTTTTCTCTATCTTTCTCTCACTTTTTACCTCCCTCCCTTCTCCCTTCCTTCCTTCCTTCCTTCCTTTCTTCCTTCCTTCCTTCCTCTCTTTCTGTTTTTGTCGTTGTTGTTGTGTTGTTTTGTCAAGGCCTTACTTTGTAGCCCCCATTGCCCTGGAACTCTCTGTAAAGAGCAGGGTGACCTCAGACTCATAGAGATCCTTCTGCCTCTGTCCATCTACACTGGAATCGAAAGTGCCATGTTAGCTACCCTTCTGTGGCCTTCACAAAGCACATTTATGGTAAGCGTGTTTATTTGGGCTTACGCCCAGGGAGGCATCCTAATGGCAGGCCAAGCCAGAGCAACCAGAGCAGGAAGCTGAGGGATCACACTCTTATCCACACTCAGGAAGCAGGGAGAGCGGGAGGTGGGATAAGGCTATCCACTCAAAGCTGGCCCTCGGTGACATACTTCCTCCTGCAAGACTGCAGCACCTTCTCAAACTGTGTTATTAGCTGGGGACCAAGTGTTCAAATAGCTGAACCTATGAGGGATGCCTCATTGGAACCACCACAGACTCGTGCCTCCATGCCCAGGCAGTGATAGCTTTTCAAAACAATTGAAAAATCTTGTCGGCTGTGTCTGGAACTTCTGGCTTTCCTTGTGACCCTTCCACCCCTCTGCCCTCTAGAAGCAAGGAATCAAAATCTCTCTGATCACTCAGATTTAAATCCCCTGCCAGGCCCCTGCTAGGCCATGACCTACCTACTACCTGGTATGATATCATTCCCAAGTTTGTGTACCTTTAACCAGGAGGGGCAAGGAATCGCCGAGGCCTAGAGTATCCTGGCTTCCTATCTGTTGGCTGCGTGGCCCTTCTCCAGTTCCTTGGCCTCTCTGGGCTTCATCAGCAGTGAACCAACACATCTCCAGCTGCTGTGCGGATTGAGAGCAGCAGGTGGGGATGACACAGACCCAGTGAGTCTGATTCCTAGGAGAGTGGTTACAAAGTTTAGCTTCCTTCTCTCTCCCAGGAGATCCAGTGGGTAAGGGTTGGGAACATCCACAGCCAGCCTTAAAGATGGGAGCTACAGACAGCAGGCAAAGGACCTGTTTACTAAAAATGAGATGGCATAAGGTGGAATAAGAGCTTAGAGGGGTTAGAGGCCACCTGACAGACAGACAGACAGACAGACAGCTAACTTCTGGGGCCATGTCCCTTCCTTCTTTGTGGCTTACACTTAGCCACAGATTTCTCTGGTGGCATCCTCCACACTCAAGCTGACCTTAAGGCCAGCTTGCTGCTCCAAGAGCCCTGGCCCTTGTCACATCCTAAAGGAAGGACAGCCTGTCAGAGAAGTAACGGAAGGGATGCTTATAGTGTGGTGATCTATGATACGAAGGAACCTCCAAAAGGACAAAAGAGGCATGAGGTGCTGTGAGGAGCCAGGCAGGCCCTGCCAGCCCTGAGCCTGGGTTTCCTCTCTCTGCAAAAAGACCATGGGACTGTGTAGCAACTGGGAGACACTCATGCTCCACAAGTGTGTAGTGTATGTGTGTACGTGTGTACGTGTGTGTGTGTGTGTGTGTGTGTGTGTGTGTTTTCTATGAGAGTATACAGTGTGTGAGTTTGTATGGTATGTGTGTGTATGTGTGTGATGTGAATGTGGTATGTGTGAGTGGTGTGTGAATGTGTAGCGTGTGTGAGTGTGTGTGATTTATGAGTATATACGGTGTGTGTGCTATTGTGACCCGTGAAACCTCTGAGCACATATGCCTGATTCATATTTTATGGATTCAAACCCTATAATTCTTTTTTAAAAAAGATTTATATTTACTTCATATGTATGAGTGTTTTGCTTAAATAGATGTATATGCACCATGTCTGTGCCTGGTACCTGCGGTACTTCTTCAGAGGCAGAAGGAGGTGTCAGATCCTCTGGATCTACAGAGACAGTTTTTGAGCCTCCATGTGGGTGCTGGGAACTGAAACCAGGTCCCCTACGAGAGCAGAGTGCTCTTAACCACGGAGACATCTCTCCAGCTCTACTGTAGTGCCTTGACTTGGGATGGAGAGGACTTGCCTACAGTCTACAGAGAGGCGTGTGTGTTAGTGTGCCCATGCACAATTCCTTCCTATTATTAAGTTTGCTTCCTGTCAAGGTCTAGCCACCACCATTGGCCCCCACGGCCAGCTCTGCCCAACCTCCCTCTGTCCTTTCCCTTAGTATTAGGGGGCCTAAGAAGTGCACTGCCCCCTCAGAAATAGGATTCGCTTCTTTAGCATTCAGAAACCAATGTTTTTTCCCTCAAAACTGACTATTCTTTATCTGTGTGTCTTTTCAACATTTTCTGATAAAATAATTTTTATTTATTTTAACACCATCTTTTGTCTCCTCCGTTGAGGCTCTTCCAAAACAAAAAGACAAAACTCCACTTACTTTACTGATTTCATGTGTGGGTGTGTGGGGGCACGTGTGTGCCATGGAGCTTGTATGGAAGCCAGACGGTGATTTGTGGGAGTCAGCTCTCTCCTTCCACCACCTGGAGATTCTGGGGCTCGAACTCACGTCAGGCTCGGCAGCCGGTGCCTCCACTGCCTCAGCCATCTCACTGGCCCTGGGCACCTGCTCTTTTCATGAGGTCAGGGCTTATGTTGGTGGCGTCTCACTAACATTAGGCCACTCCTAGCTGTCTTGTCACAGGGCTATCTCAGATCCCCATCAGATCTTCTGGAACGCCCCATGTCCTGGACTGTGGGTTTTCTCTGCACCTGCCTCTCCTGATCCCCTCTGCTTTCTCTCTTCCAGAAAACTCTAAGATGTCAGTTGCCAGACCCTCTCCTCCCTTAATTTTAGAGTGAGTCTCGGTAAGACTTCTCTGCCCCTCCCACCTTCTCTTCCTCCTCCCCCTCTTTGTCTTTCAAAAGGAGACATTTCATGAACTGAGGGACTCCTCTGCCAAAGGAAGAGGAGTTGTAAAGTCTACTTCAATCCCTTCTGATCCTTTTGTGTCTCTTCATAATCATTAAAACCATCTTTCAGCGGAGATTTTTTTCTCTCTCTTTTTCTGATGAAAGAACTGGGATTCTTGATCTCTGAGGAGAGGTGCAATCTGTGGTGGTGGCTGCTCTCAGTGCAGCCTCCCCTGCTCCCCATACCCAGCATCTACCCTGGTTTCCTTTCTGTTGCTGTGATAGAAATACCCAACCAAAAGCAACTTAGGGGAGAAAGGATTGACTTGACGTACGACTTCCATCCCCGAAGTGAAGTCACAGAAGCAGGAGCCTGAGACACATCACACCCATAGTCAAGCGCAGAGAGACGAATGAGCCCAGGCTGCCTGCTGACTTGTTAGCATTCTTCATTTCTAGACCAGTTCAGACCCAGCCTAGGGAGTGGTGCTTCCCACAGTGGTCTGGGTTTTCCCACATGAGTTTACAACCAAAATGACCTCCCACAGATAAGCCCACAGGCCAACCCGATTGAGGTAACCCCTTCCCAGATGATTCTAAATTGACCATTGAAACTAACCAGCACGCCACCTTTCTGCCATCCCAGACCTCACACCCTGTTCCTGTTGTTCGGGATAACGGACGGATGCCACAGCCAGTGTGCTCGAGGATGCAAAGATCTCACAAAACAAAGATGTACGCTCTCTGTGGAAACTGCCCGGGAATATTCTACTGCGTGGTCATGTCATGACCAGGGGGTACTCTGATACTGCAAAGGACATGATCTTAAAGTATATCACAGTATATCAACATGTCAGCGTCCCTCTTCTGAGAACTCTCACTTCAGAGCACTAGCCTCTGTGGCCTGCCTTATTCAATTGCTAATTGATGTTTTCCCCAGGAAACAGTTCTTAGTAATATAGGATTGCAGTCACAGGGGAAGGTGTTCACCAGCAACCCCCTCTCAGAAACACTGGATCATAAAAGTAGCTGCAGTTCTGCTATAATTAAGATTTTCCACAGCGGGGAAGAGCCCCAAAGACTATAGATGGTTGGTGGGTACCTTGAAGGTTGAGATTTGAACTTGAAGAGAGCATCAAAGTCCATGACATGGTGTCTGGGGACATGTTCAGGTTCAGATCTGGTCATTGACCCCTGTGAGTCTCACAAATTGCCTTCACATGAAGCCAACGTTTGAAATTCCTGGGGTCACAGACTGGAAAAATCCTGGGATTTCCTTGGAACCATCAGTCCAAAGATGACGGAAAGATATGCATTGTCAGGAGGACAGCAGGAAGAGGGGATGAGGAGAGGCTGGAGTTGGAGAAAGAGCTTTTTATCCCATTATGCTTCATCCAGTTGCTATGACAAAGATTATGGCCAAAAGCAACTTAGGGGAGGAAAATATTCACTTGGTTCATACTTCTAAGACACAGTCCATCCTTGAGGGAAGTTGAGGCAAGAACTCAAGTAGGAACTGAAAAGCAGAAGCCATGGAGCAATGGCGCTTGCTGTCTCACACACTGGCCTGTGCTTTGCTGACTTTCTCGTGGAGTCCAGGACCAAATCTGCCCAGGGAATGGCACCACCCAGTCAGTTAACAATCAGTTCTTTCACAGACAGCCCGAAGGCCAAGCTGATCTATTCTATTCCTCGATTGAAGCTTTCCTCTTAGATGACTCTAGATGGTGTCAAGTTGACAATTACAATTACTGAGCCCTTCCAGCATAGTGGTACCCTAGGACTTTCGGAAGGGAAGATCCCAGAGCCTAGTGCCCGGAAAGGAGCTAGAAATTCCCCGTGACTGGCAGGGTCTGGGAAGCAGGTGACTTTGAGGAGAAGTAGAGTGAAGAACCAGGTTTCCACTGTCCCTTTGGAGGTGCCCAAGGTCTGTCCTACAGACACGAATAGAGAGTTGGAGGAGCATCTCCATGGTTACATGGGAAACTGGCCATAACCTGGATTCACCTGTGAGGTTGCAGCATCCTGCCCTCCAGGGCTGGCCTCTCTGCGGACTTGTAGTAGTTTCCTCAGACATGGGCTAAATTAGAAACAGGGGCTGGGGGGAGACATGGAAGCAGACGGTGATGTTCTGAGTTGAAATTTTAAGAACATCAATATAAACAGTCTTCCACCTAAGAAGCCCTGCAAAGCAAGCAAGCCCACGGTTGCTGGGATCTAGCTTGGTCCTGGAGTGGATACTCCAAGGATGGCGTCTCCTGAGGGACCAGGCATCACCTCTTTCCCTGGTCACAACAGGATGTCTATCTCCCCATCCATCTGGAGGCTTTTCCTTCCTTCTCCACTTCTACTCTGTTAGGCTTGGCTTCCCCAAGACCGTCATTGGCCTCTTCCCCATCGGACCAGGGGTCTCAGGGCAGTATCTGACTCCTATAAACCAAAATCCTCCCCATGGATATGCAGTGTTTTCATCTTAAGTAAAGGAGCCCTTAGGATCTGCGTACCCCGTGTCTCTTCTGTTCCCAGGGTGCACACGGGTGGAGCCTCTGGGCTAAATGCAGGTGACTCTTTCCTTGTCAGTCAGCTGACCTCATGCTCCCCTCAGGGTTCTTCCCCCAGGTAACCTTGACCTTGCATTTGCACGATTTCTTCGCAGACTAAATGTTCTCACGGAAAGGACAGCACTCAAAGCTTGTCAGGACCAACCTGTACTCGACTTAATCTTCTTCACATAGAAGCCGCTGTTCCAGAAGCTGATGTTAACCTGGGAATTACTGGGCAGCCATTATATAATTCATTAGTTTGCTAACAACCTTTCAAGTGCTCCCCACCTGTAATGCTGTGACTGATGGAATGACAAGTCACCCCCAGAGCCTAGTTAATTTGTTCTGAGAGTCTGTGCGTGCACATGCACACGTGTAAATGCACGTGTGTGGGCTTGCAGGGAACGCCGCAGACTGTGGGAAGGAGGCAAGGATCTTACTGCGGCAGGATTGCAGTCTCACCAGCTATAGGACCTTGGACAAGTCACATGGCCTATCTGGAGCCCAGAGTGTTTACAATCTGGAAAGAAATGAACCAGTTCAGCTAATTAACCTGTTAACAGATTCATCTGAAGAGATGACTTCTCTGTTTTCCCTCCTTCCCTCCCTCTTTCCTTCCCTTTCTCCCTTCCTCCCTTCCTCCCCGCTTCCTCCCTTTCTCCATATGTGTGTGTGTGTGTGTATGTGTGTGTGTGTGTGTGTGTGTGTGTATGTGTGTGTCTGTGTGTTGACTGGCCTGAGAGCTTTTGGGGAGTCTCATCTCCATCTGGGATTACAGACATGACCTGTTTGGTCCAGCTTCACACGGGTTCTGGGCATCAGCGCATCTGCGCTTGCGTTCTCACCCTTGACTCGTGTTTCTACCCTAAAACACCCGTAATTAAACTCAGAGTGACTTGTGTGAAGCAGCAAAAAGCTAATGTGAGTCCAGATGTCAGCCATTGGGTGGCATCAGCATTCAAACCCAATAAGCCTGCTCATTTGTCACCTTTAGTCTGGGTCATTCAAGGTCAAGGGAGTAAGGACCAGCTGCTGCAAGGCCCAGTGTGGTCAACACATGGAGCCTGCAGGGCCTGGATGCCATGTCCCCAGGGTAAGGTAAAGCTATGTTTCCATTTTACTCGTGACTGACTGAGCTCCCACAGCACACTCAGCGTCCAAAGTCATTGGTGGAATTCAGCATCTCATGGTATGCTGGTCACTCTGGGCAGTCAGTGACCTGGGAATTCTTGGCCCGGGAGACCCATCTACAGAAAGGTATGAGTTCAAATCCCAGCTCTGCTTTTACGGTTCGATCCCTTCTAGTTATTCAAGCTTTAGAGTACCACCTTCCTCATCTGCCCCTCCCCAGGCTTGCTCTTCCCGAGTAGTCTAGTCACTCTGCCTCCTGGCTGCTGTCTGGGAAGGCCAGGTCCTGCTGGAGGCCTCAAGTGTCACACTCCGAAGTCAGAACACAGACCTAAGGGAAGCTTTTGCTAAGCTTAGGAATGTACCCTCCCAGGGAGTCAGGAAAGCGGCCCTTCTGCATTAGGAGGGTGTGTGCTCCCTGCCTGGGAGTTGGTATTTCTCCTAGGAAAGTGTGCGTGTACCTTTGTTTGAATTTCTGTCCTCAAGGGACAGTAAGAGGAGGCCATCCTCAAGGAGGAGGGATGTGTAGGTCTTGCTTTTCAGATTAGAAAGGGATTAACACATCCCTGCTTTGGGGTAGTTTAGTCTTGTCTGGTGGCTAGCCCTCATGAAAGATCCCAGGTGAACATCATTTTGGATGGTGTGCCATGCACTCTCAGAGTATCTTGTCAGGCTAAAACCCCGCAGAGTGTGAGTTTCTCTGGCACAAATATAGGCTGACATTAACAACATTCCTTCCTCCCTCTTTCCCTCTCTATTTTTTTCTTAAAGATTTTATGCGTACATGTGAGCACCTGTGTGTCTGTATGTCATGTATGTGCAGGTGCCCTCAGATCCCAGAAAAGGGCGTTGGGTTCCTTGAGACTGGAGTTACTGGTAGTTGTGAGCTACCTGGCGTGAGTGCTGGGGACTGACAGAACCTAGTCCTCAGCAAGTACAGGAAGTGCTCTTAAACCACTGAATCATCTTCCTGTTTCCCTGGTTCCTTTTTTTCAAATATATGCTGATAGTAGCAATTGTCTTGATGGAGGAAATCCTAAAGCATCAGAGGCAGCCTAGAGTGAGCCAGAAACTACCCAGGCCTGGCCGTGAACCCAGGTCTGTACCCCTGGCTTCAGGAGCAGCTATTGCTAAAGGCAGTTGTGCCTTTGCTCTGGGATGTACGTCTTCTCCTGGGCCCTCCTGTGCCGTTCCAAGACAAAGCAACAACAACTTTTTTTTTTACCTTTTTCATGTGATCTTCTGCTAGTGGCCAAAATTAGGTGAAATACTTTGAGAATTAAGACCTGAGTTACCTTAATCTGTCTTCTACCATTAAGGTTTGGTGGTTCATGTCTATAATCCTAGTACTCAGGAAGCTGAGGCAGGAGGATTGTGGATTCCAGGCTAGCCTGAGCTATATAATAAGATTCTGTCTCAAACAAAACAAAACCCCAAACAGAAACAGAGGCAAGGTAGGAAGTGGCTGCAGGCCACAGCAAGATGCAGCGTGAGCGTGGGTCTGATGTCCTTTGAGTATCTTCTCTGACCTCATGCCCTTTGCCCTTGTCAGTGTCTGACACACCCTCTTCTTGCTGTATGTCCTTCTTGTTTCATTTCTTTGGTACGGTGGTTGGGGTGCAGGTAACAGGAGCTACTAGTGAATGGAACCTTAGGGTGTTGCCGGAAGTTGATAGAATTCAGACCAGACTGCTGCCTAGGCCAAGCGGAACCCCATCAGCCTCTTTCTTCTATAAAAGAAATGGCAAGCCTCCTCTGGAGAGCCTGTATACCTCTAACTTACAGCACAGAACAGAGTAGGGGGAGTGGCCCAGAGGTCCTGGAGGCAGGACATTGAACAGGTCCTAGTAGGGCCACAAGTCCCAGAAACAAGCATGTTGATGAAAAGATAATGGGTTTGCCAATGGGTTGTCAATGGGTTGCCAATGGGTTGTCAATGGGTTGTCACTGCTGCTGTTAAGAATTTGAGCAACTCTCTCCCTGGGGAGACATAGGAGATACCTCCATATAGGGCACCAGCAACAAAGTATGATTCTACCAGTCTAACTTGGAGAACCAAAGGGCTTATTGGCTTTACTTATAGCGCATAGGTACAGATTTACTTATAGGAGTGTAAGTGACCCCTCCAAAAGCAGCCACTTTGGAAAATTCTCACCTGGTATGGATGATGACTTACCCATAGTTGCATAGATGGAGTCCCCCCTCCTTTGGCTAACCCCACACAGATATATATTCTAACCCCCACAGGGACCAGCGGGCCATGTGCAGTGAAGACATAATTCCATACAAATGGCTGGGATCTCAGGTGAGAGTTCAATGACTCTCCACCACATCATTCAGGAGGGAAGGTCAACAGTCATCAAGCCCAGGGGTCTTGTGTCAGTCAGCTGCCATTGCTGTTCTGTTGAAGATGGCTCCTGGAGGGTTCTCCAGTTTCTCTCTTTCACTTTCAGACTTCATGGAGAATACAGTAGGCATGATCTATGCTTCCATTTCCCATTCCTGGCCCTCTTCTGGCCTCTGCCTGCCTGCTTCTCAGACGTCCACTCATCACATGATACCCAGCTGGCCTGGCACACTGTACCCACAGATGCTGTGGAAGTGACCAGCAATGCATCCACAAGACAGTGAGCCACTGAGGGCCTTTGCCTGTGCTTACCCATCATTGGAGAAAGTAACCAGTCTCCTCACTGAGCCAAGATCTCACTGGGGTCATTAGCAGACAATGCAGAAGGCAAGTATGGGTTTGGATTCAATTCATGCCACAAGTTTGCTCGCCTCCTTCCTGTGGCATGAGGTACAGAGGTCACTCTTGGGAACTCAGAGCTCTGTCCTTGCACAAGAACAACTTGGGAACAATTTGTTAATTAGTGCATCACGCCTTCCTCAAGGCTGCAGCAAGAACACAGCACAGGCCTCCAGTGGTTGATCCCAGCTGTTGTAACACCGACAGGAGCTTCCTGGGAATTGGGAGCCTGCCTTGTAAACACCATGTTCATAATCTCCATCTTAAATTCCAGGCTCATGGGTTCACAGAATGCCAGCCCTCTCACTAGTGAAAGGCAAGGGAAGTGGTCACTAGCCTCCTTCAGTGTATTTAAACAACATCAGCTTTACCCTCGCAGCGTAAAAGATCTTTGTTAGCCCCAAAGATGATTTGGGAGGTACCCACTGAGGCTCCCATCTGGAAAAGTACTAGGAGGTAATAGTGGGTGTAAGGAATGGAGAATAGTGACAGTGACAGTGGATTAATCCATCAGATGATGATTGTGTAAATAGGACAGTTCATATAGCCACCAAGTCCCCCCCAGGGCTGTGTGGTGGTCTTTGTCTGTCCTTAGGTTTGCTCAAAGAAGAAGCTAGCAATTGAAATCCTTCTTGTGAATGGTTACTCCTCGAAAGGCAGCCTGCCTACCAGGATGTTTCTCTGGACTCCCTGACCTGATATCAGTTCTTGCAGTCTCTGTTGGAGACCCAGAGCTCTATGAACCCCATTAAAGACAAGGTAGACACCTTGGTCCCAGGGAATCTGAAAGTAGAAATGGTCTTGACCCTAAAGCAGAAACTCAGAGTCTGACTTAGGAGTGGAGCAAAGAACACAGAGATGATGCCCGTCCTCCAGCCCAGGAGGCTCAACCCAGCATGTGATTGAGAGCAGTGCCAGAAGGCACTTTTGTCCTGTGGTTGTGCCTCAAAGATGGGACAGCATCGTGAAGGGAGCAGTGATGTGGACAGAGATTTTTGAACTGGCTTTGAGCGTCTCAGAGGGAATCTCCTGGATATAAGAAGGGGGGTGGAGTGTTTTGAATGAGAAATATCCTCCACGACCTCAGGATTTTGAACACAGTTTCCAGTTGATGGCGCTGTTGGAGAGGTATAGATGCTACAGCTTTACTAAAGGACTTAGGTCACTGAGGCTGGGCTTAGAGAGAAAAAAAGCCTTACCTACTTCCAGTTTTCCCTTTCTGCTTTGAGCTGAAGATGTGAGCCATAAGTTTCTGACTCTGGCCACCACACCTGCTGCCTGCTGCTATCTCCACCATTATGGACTCTCATTCTCTGGAACTGTGACTGCAAATAAATTCTTTCTTCTATAAGTTGTCTTGGTCATGGTGTTTTATCACAGCAACAGAATAGTAAGTAATACAGGGTTTTATTAGGAGTGAGAAAGGTCTCCTCCTCAATAGTAGTACCTGAAAATGGGATAGAAGTCTGAGGGTGTAGCTCAGTTGGTAGAGTGCTTGCCTAGCCTGCTTAAAGTCCTGGGTTCAATTCCCAGCACTGGAGGACAATGGCATAAGCTAATAATCTCCGCACTTAGGAGATGGGGACAGAAGGATCTGCCTTTAGGTAATCCTTGGATAAATAGTGAGTTGAGGCCAACATTGGATATGTGAGACAGTCTTTAAAAAATGGAAAGAGATGAGATGGAATTTTCTAGCTTGGAGGACAGAAATAAACTCACTCACTCGTCTGCTAAGATTCCCCAGCCCTCTGCTACTAACTGACACCAAGGAGTAAGTCACACTCTATGGTCATAATACAGAGGGCATGGGTACTGATCACTCTTTCTCCTCCCACCTCTTTGCATGTGTATTTGTGGTGTGTTTGTTCACATGAGCGTGTGTGTATGTATATGTGTGTATGCATGTGTATGTGTGAGTGCCTGTGTGTGTGTGTGTGTGTGTGTGTGTGTATGTGTGCGCGTGCGTGCTCGTGCATGCAGAGGCAGAGATTGTCATCAGGTGCCTTCCTATATTTCTCTCTCTCTTTTTTTTTTCCACTGAGGCACAGTCTCTTATGAACCTGGAGCTCACCAATTTGGCCATCTAGCTATCCAGTTTGCTCTAGCAATCCTGTGTCCATCTCCGGTGTGCTGGGATTGTAGCCGGGTGGCCACATTTGTCTAGAAAAGCCATTGCACTCTGCCTGCCTTCACTAACCCTTTGCTGGTAAGTGCATCTGTGCTGTCACCACTGTCCTCTGCTGATGTTCAAAGCCAGCTTCTCAGCCTTCCAACATGGACAAGACTAACAGATCCTCAGGATACCTCCTGCAGAGGCAGACAGGACTGCTGAGCTATCCCGCCTCAGCACCTGTGGGAGCCAGAATGCCCAACATGTACAGTGGAACCTAACTGAATATATCCCATATTAATATACATTCATCCTGCCAATCCCGTTATTCTTGAAACCCCCGGCTGCTAATCCAGCTCCTCCTGGGTCTGTTTGAAGTTCCATTTCTTCCCCAGCCAAGGAACAGGGGACACCAGTAGAAAGTTGGATCTCTGAACTTAATTATTGCTTTTACAAAGCTCATCTCTTGAGCACTGCGTGGGTTCAAGGACTTACCCAGGGCGGCAGAATGTGTGGTGCATGATGAAGTGCAGTTTGGGGGCAAAGAAATAAATAGTCACTATTATGGAAGAAGTAGTTATCATGAATCTATTTTTAATCTCGCCTTCCTTTTAGAGATAATCGAGGCTGTCTTCTTAAGAGGAAGAATCCAGGCTTTGATATGTGGAAAGGTGCAAAGAGCTCTCCTCTGGTGGAAGATGCTAATGAGCTGCCATTTACCCCGCCTAACCTTCATTAACTGCATTAGTCTGCATTAACACTTTTAAAACATCTTTAAAGACGCATTCAATTCCCTTTCTTTAATCTCTTCTTTTCTAGAACTGTGGAATCATCTTGATCCTCATCTTCGTCTTTTCTTTGATGACAACTTTGGGTTTAATTTGTATTTGGAGATTGAAATGCAAATTTCCCATTACCCACAATCCCCTCCTACTTCTGCTCTGCTTCAGCTCGGGAGCTGGGCTCATGGTAATTCTTCATCCCAGACCCTTCTCCCTCCCAGGGTGGGCTCGGGGCAGGAGTTTGCTCTGTAAATCCCAGGCCCTTGGGGCACCTTATACACGCACTGAGTGCTGTGTCGTGATAGACTGCCCTGTGGGAGGGAAAGCTCCGGTGGCTGAGACAGGAAGGAAGCTGAGTGTATAAGAACACTTGCTTTGCAAGCATGAGGACTGCAGTTTGAATCTCCAGCACCCATGAAAACCTGGGCTTGGCTGCATGTGTCTGCAACCCCAGTATTAGGAGGTAGGGTCGTCCTGAGATCTCACTGGCCAGAAAACCTAGCAGGCCTGCTTCTGGGTCAGTGAGAGCCTTGGGACTCACAGAGGAGGAAATTCTACGTCCCTGCTCCGGCTTCCTCATGCTCACAAGCACAGGGCATAAACCCACACATACATGCACACACCATGAACACATACCACAAACACCCCACCTATCTGCAAAATAACAAAATAAAATATAAAATCATAAACAGGTTGACTTTTGAGATTATAAAGGTCTTATTCCTTGTGTCTTCCTGTCCTGCGTCATGGTGACCTCATACTGAGGAAAAGGCTTTGGATGTTTGCAAGTAAGTCATAAGCTGTACTTGTAGCTAGGCCTGGCAATGTAGGCCTGTGATCTTAGCTGCTCAGGAAGTTGGGGGTGGAGGGAAAGTTCAGGGCCCCACTGGACAGCTTGGTGAGATTCTGCCTCAAAATAAAAAGTAAAAAGAGGCCCAAGGATATAGCTCAGTGAGAGAGTGGCAGCCTGGAATGCCATGTCAGCTCCTAACACCGCAGGAAAATGCAACACAGCCAAACAAAAGCTATGTTGGTTGTGATGGTTTGAATATGCTTGGCCCAGGGAGTGGCACTATTAGAAGGTGTGGCCCTGTTGGAGTAGGTGTAGCCTTGTTGAGGGTAGGTGTGTCACTGTGGGTGTAGGCTTTAAGACTCTCATCCTAGCTGCCTAGAAGCCAGAATTCTGCTAACAGACTTCAGATGAAGTTGTAGAACTCTCAGCTCCCCCTCACCATGCCTGCCTGGGTGCTACCATTCTCCCACCTTGATGATAATGGACTGAACTTCTGAACCTTCGAGCCAACCCCAATTAAATGTTGTCCTTATAAGAGTTGCCTTGGTCATGGTGTCTGTTCACAGCAGTAAATCCCTAAGATATAGGTTTTTCATGAAACTCTATGTAGAACTGCTATATGACCCAGTAATTCTACTTCTACTCTATATGTCCAGGAATGGAAAACAGGTGCTTTCATTACACACACACACACACACACACACACACACACACACACACACATACACACACACTCCTTCTCAAACATTCACAACTGCTGTTCATAATATCCCCAAAGTGGAAACAGCTCAAATGTCCATCAACAAATAGATTATATGAACAAATATGGAATACTATTCTTCAGCCTTCAGAAGGAATGACGTACAAGTTGAATAAAATACAGCATGAAGAAGCCTTGAAAACACTTTGAAATGAAGGAAGTCTGGCACAAGAGCCCATGTACGCATAGATCCACTAATGCTGCACGTCCTGAGTCTAAAACACAGAAAAAACGGAGAACAGCATTTGATAGAAATGTCCTGGAAGTATACAGAGGGATCGACACACAAAACTGAAAATACGTCGAATGCCATTAATACATTTAATATTTAAATTAAAAATAAATTATTAAATGTCAACATAAATTTAATATAAAAACCATATTGGTTTTTCCAAAGGAAAATGTGTTTTCTCTCAAGATCATCTGAACATCAGCTTAAAGGTTATAGGATGTGAGGAGAGGAAGGGGAGAAGAGGGAATCAGGGCGACTTCAGCCCTGGTGGGGAAGCTCCACCCCTTCCTGGCAGGGTGCCGTGGGCCTTTGACCTTCCAAACTGTATTACTCACTGGTCTTGTTACTATGACAAAATACTTGAGCAAAGCAGCTTAAACGGAAAGGTTCATTTTGGCTCAGATTTGAGGGTACAGTCCATCATGGCAGGGCATGGCAGCAGGAGTTCGAGAAGGCTGTTGATAGGAACCAGCGCTCAGTTTGCTTTCCACTTCACTTCCGGGGGTCCAGGACCTCAGGCTCTGGGAGAGTTCTCCCCAGATTAGGCTAGGACTGGCCTTCCCACTTCTGGCCACTAATCTAGAAACTCCCTCACAGCTGTGCCTGGAGGTTCACCGTGAAGCGATTTAGACCCTGCCAAAGCGGAAGTATTAGCCATCATCCCAGGAGCCTTGCCCATTTCCTCTGAGAAGAAGGGCTAATGATGCGGAGGCCCACGTGGTCAGTGGGAGGTGGGGGAGGTCACGGCTGATTTTGCCAGCACTCACTGGTTGCTTAGTCAATACAGGGTCTGCTTTCCCTTAGCATTAGCAAAGGTCATTATCTCCCTAAAACCTGATAAAACAAAGACTGTAATAAAAACAAGTTTAATCTGAAATATTAGAGATTTCCAAATTCCAGGCTATATGATGGAATATAGGCATATCTGGGGAAGCTAATAATAATAATAATAATAATAATAATAATTTAATGTGGATTTAATTTTTAATTTTTTATTTATGTATACACATGTACCTGCTTGTCTCTATGTGCACCATGTGCATACATACAGATTCCAGAAGTGGGTGCTGGATCCCCTGGATTCTGACCTACCTAATGTGGGTGCTGGGAACAGAATCTAAGTCCTCTGCAAAAGCAAGAAGCACCCTTAACTGCTGAGCCATCTTTCCAGCCCCAAGTTTTAGTTTGTTTTATTTCGTGGTTCTTGGTATTAAACTCAGGACCTTGCCCATGCATGCATGCTAGTCAAGGACCCTGGGATCAACGAGCAACATGAACAGCCCCTTTATCATTGCTTTTTTGAAGGCAAGTTCTCACTAAACTGCCCAGGCAAGGCTTAAACTTGTGATCCTCCTGCCTCAGCCTCCTAAGCAGCTAGATTACAGGGCCACACCGCCAGGACTGCAAACAGGGTTCTAAAGGTGAAATGAGTCTGTGGCTACCCTCTCCTGGGCATGCCGGAGCTCATCCAGAGGGAAGCTAGGACGGCTGTTCTCAGGTATTTGTCCTTGTTTACAGGGATGGGTAACAAGGGCAATGTCCGTGCAGGGTCTGGCAGGTCCACGCTGTCCGTGTGGTAAGACCTGATAGTCTTTGGTACAAAGCTCTGTTTTCCAGAGCTCTTGAAATATTTTTATAATAGCCCGTGGGATGAGAACCATCTCACCCCAAGTCTTGTCTGCTCCATTCTACTCACAAAGGACTCCATTTTAACTCTGACAACTTTTAAATCTTTACATCAGCAATTGAAGCAAGCCCCTGTCATGGGACTCGTGCAAAATAAGCACCATTATCATACCTCAGAAAGAAAAGGAGATTTTCCTTGATGAGGGCAGGACCCACGTTGCCTCGGGTACCCACCCTTCCAGATGGTGATGGGCGTCAGCTCCACCACAGCCCACCCCACCACAACCTGCCTGGGCTACCATGTGCCTCCTAGTTCTGTTTTACTCTAGGAAGAATGTGACTCCCTTTGGCTCAAGTATGTGCGGTTCTTGAATTTGCACACGTATTCGTGTGAGATCCTACCCAGGCAGGTGGGGTCTTGCTTGGGCACCCTCATGATCCTGTAACCATTAAAGGCTGTTCAGGGGGAACTGGAGCACCAGGCAGTCAGCCCAGGGTGCCTGGAGCACTGTCTTTCTGTGACTAGTGTTGCTGAACAGGATGTGTAGAAAGGAGACACCCAGTGAGGAGGCCTGTGGCCCCAGGTCGCCACACTTTCTCTTCCTCTCTCTTGCTGGAGAGGCAGCTTCAAGTCTGCTCCTTCCTGCTCTGTGGCTTAGCTCAGTCAGTTCTGCTTTCACTCTTGCCTATAGCAAACCCTCTGCAGAACTTCAAGTTTGCCTCCACCAGGAAGTCTACCAGGCCAGTGCCCTTTCCAGCTGTTTCCTCTTTAGGGTTTCTTTTGTTCTGGGCCCTGTACACTTCATAATACTACTAGTGTTTGTCTTCTCTATGTACACTGTGACATTTTGTGTTCTCTGAGGTCTCATCAGGTACCATTTATGTGTAGTCCTGATGCTATTAGCACAGCACTATTTGAACAGAGGTACCTAGAGTCTACAATGATTGGAACAGATAAGCCCTAAATGGAAAAGGGCCCTGGGTCTTAAGGCCCTATCATTCCTGCCTGGGACCACTAGAGTCTCTCTGCACAGATTAAAGGATATTTGTGTGGACCAGAGGGGAACATGTCAGCCTAACGTGCAGTAAAAACAATTGCAGTGATGGTTCTGGAAGAACAGCATCATGTTAGTATAGGACCCACTGTCCTCTGCTCAGATTAGAAGGAAAAGACCTGCCTCGTCCCCACAGGGGTGAGTCAATTTCCACAGACATTTGAAGGTCTGCATTTGGATGGCTTTGTTTTCCTTGCTGAGGAGTACCTTGGGCAAACCTCAAACCTTAGACTTCTTCAGGCAAGAGACAGGGAAAATGAAAGCCAGTGTGCTGAAACTGTGTGCTAAGTGGCTTGTATGGCCTACGGCTAGAGGGCAAGCTTTAGCCTGCTGAGAGAGCTGTGAGGAGTCTTCAAGTTGAGAAGACTGCAGAGGGCCTGGCTGCTGGCCCAGAGAGGAGGGGAAGGATGCCTGTTCTCTCTCTGTTGCAGGCTGGGTGCCTGGGGACTCAAACTCATAGGTCTACTTTCCTAGAAAGTTCATTTTTCCGGATTTTATCCTAAAGCCAAATACACCAGAAAGGATTTTTCAGATTAAAATCTTGGGGCTTGTATAACTAAGAGACCCTTCTAGTGAATGCTGCTTTTATGAGAATTTTCTCCTGGGCAGCAGGAAGCGGGGATGCTGATTAAGCTATGTCCACTTCCTTTCTTCTAAAGTCCCAATGACAACCAAAGTTTGACTCACCAAAGCTCCTCCACCCACATGAGCCATGAGTAAGGGGTTATTGACAGGAGTGTGGGTGACCCCAAAGTAGCCACTCTGAAGTCTTCACCTAGCATGGCTACACAGGTGAAGCCTCCTACCTCTAATCTTTCTCAAACTGTATATATTCTAGCTCTTTCCCCAAGACCCAGAGGCCACATGCACTTAGGTAGAACTACATGCAAACGGCTTGGAGGAGCAGCTGAATACTCAGGTAAGGATCCCATCACCCTCTAGACTCTTTTATGAGAGAACACAGTCTACCATCAACAAGCCCAACTGGGATTGTCAGCAAGCAAGCACACCTGAACTCATGCAAACAACGCCTGTTTGGCTGAGAGGAAAGTGCTGTGCAGTAGCAGCCCAGGAAAGTATATATGCATTTCCACCCACGCAAGTCTGGGTAAGATGAGGGCACTGCTGGGATATAGATCCCAGGTACAGGCTTTCTAGACTGCAAGCCAAGAAACCGCACACTAAGCCCTGGAACTGCTCTCAGGGAAGGCTGTGCTGTGCACTTCTGAGTTTCTGAATCCCTGATAAAATCTGAGCAGTTGGCGACACACACACACATATAAGCAGCAGGAAGGTAGCCATGACACTGGGAACCAACCCACTCAAGCCAACCCCTAATCTGGGGGGATCTTTTTAATGTGACACAAGCTGTGTTGAGAAATCACTGGCCTCCCAAAGTGTGAGAAGGTCAGGGTCATTCCAGGTCATAGTCAGCCTATGAGCTGTTTCCATGGCGACGTTGGCGGAAAGGGTCAGAGAACCAGCCAGTATGCAGAATAGGCTTTGCTTATTAGTTGGTGATGGTGGGTAAATTACCAACTTTTAAAGTCTTGGTCTCTTTATCTTTGTTCCCTTAAGTGGGTGTTTGTGTGTGCTATACATGTGATTGTATCCATGTTTACATGTGTGAGAGCATGCAATATCCACAGCTGAAGGAGGCAGCGAGAGACCTTGTTTGGCTGGCTTCCTCCTCCCATTTTAATCCCACCTGGGCTGCCAGCCCATTGGATGGCACCACCCACATTTGGCCTTTGTCTTGGTTACTATGTCAAATGTCTCTGGGAACACTGTTCCAGAGACACCCAGAAGTGCACTTTGCATACCTCTCAGGCACCTCTCAATCTACTTAAGTTGACACTGAAGATCTGCAAACATACTGCTTTCCCTCCTTCTATCTTGGGAGGGGTGGAAGGCCTGCAGGGACGACGTGAAGTGGGAGACAGGAGGTTTTGAGGTGAGCTAGGCTACACTCTGAGCTGGGGGTAGGCATACAGCCCAGGATACTTGGTGATGAAAATCACACTCAAGCAGGTGGAGTAAAACATGGGTCAGAGAGATGTGTTTTGTCAACTTGTCACATGCTAGGTGTGGGGGTCAGGGGAGGGGAGGGAGTGCTGAGTGAATGTGGAAGAGGGGTTGAAGGCTTACCCTCTTCAGGTCAAGTTCCAGCCACACAGCTAGCTAGGGTCATCAGAGGGAACCTCAACTGAGAAACTGACTGCATCAGATTGGCCTGTGGGCAATTCTATAGAGGACATTTTCTTTATCAATGATTGCAGTGGGAGGGCCCACGGCACTGGAGGTGGTACCAACCCTGGGCAGGCAGTCCTGGGTAGTATACAAAGAAAGGCTGAGCAAGTCATGAATGAGCTAGTCAGTCAGCATGGCCTCTGCTTCAGTTACTCAAGCTCCTGCTCTGGCTTCTATCACTGACACTGTAACATCAAAGTGTAAGCCAGAAACAAGCCGGTTCCTCTCTTCAGGATACAATGTTTTAACTCTATAGACATTTCTACACAACAGTCCTGAGGGTAGCTATTGTGCTTGCAAGGCAAGTACTTTACAGACTAAGCAATCTTCCCAGACCAAGATGGGAAATTTCTAGTGTGTGTGTGTGTGGGGGGGGGTGTGCAGATTATTCTGCATGGTGTACATACATCATTCCTAAACCATCAGCCAAACATCATTAAAGCACCTGCCCCATTGCTTCTGAGACAGAGACTGTGGATGCTGGCTTGTGTCCAGGACTGAGATGCAGAGGTAAGGAGGTAGAACACAATAGCTTTGAGAATGATTGTGACACAGTAGGAGGGGACCTCTAAGAAGTGCTGTTCTGGACCAAGAGTAGGGGAAATCTCAGTGGTGAGGAATGGGTGAGACTCATCTTTCTCCTATTGGACATGGTACACAGTACCATAGGGAGGCTGAGAAATCCTTGCAAAGGGAGTCTCAGCAGACAGTGGCTACCCTGCTACTGTGGGAAAGGCAGGACAGGGTTACCAAGGGGAAGGCGAGGCTAGAGATCTGGAAGCTGGAGGCACTTGAGTTACCTGAGATGCTGGGGTGGAGTGAGCATCTGTCAATCACATCTCATCATTTCACCAGGACACTTTCTCACCCTGCTGGAGGTTGAGCTCCAAACCAGTGATAGCAATGGACAAAGGCAAACAAGGTTTCCACAGCAGGGCTGGGTCTGGAACTAAGGCTGGTGAGACACTTGTAGCTTCAATTGTTTCAAACACCTATTTTTAATGATGGTTCTTAAATGCTTTAACTTCCCTTCTAGCCCACCACCCATCAGAGGTAATAGAAAAGAAAGGATATGGGGGAAGTGGACCTGTTTGAACAGGTTTTGGAACAAGTCCCGTCTGTGTTGTCTAGAAATCGGCAGTTCACTTCACAGGTCAGTAGGCAGTGGCAGCTTGATCCACTGGCAAACACCAGCAGTCCAGGTCAGTAGAGTCAGGATAGCAAACACGAATCAGCAGCAGTGGCACGACCTAGCAGAGACAGCCAGGCCCCAGCCTCAGCACAAGTCAGCAGAAGGGACCAGGAGGGATGTCAGGAGTTCTCAGCTATGCCTCCCTCGGGGAAGCGAACAAAGACACAAGACCCACAAGTGTGGCACAGTTAGCTCTATAAGCAAGTCTAGCTCAGCCTCTGTCACTGCTGTTGAGTCCTTTTTATACCCACCAAACATCACGTGTCCTCCATGGGTCTTACCTCAGCGTGTGCATCTGTCTCAGTTGACATCACTCTGCCAATCGGCCCGAGCCTGTGGATGTGGCAAAAAACTGCAGCACACCATCAGATAGCAAAGAGTCTTTCATCACGTGTCCTTTCCCACGCTTGCTTTAGCAGAACATCCTCTCTCCTGTGTCTGCTTCAGCAAAACGTTCCTTCACGTGTTTGCCTCAGCAAAACACCAAATAACCCTTAACTTTCTACTTCAGATACTCTCCCGCCTGGGGCTCTGCCTGCTTACGTGGGATGGGCCACATGGCTGTCCCCAACCCCTAGCTTGCAGTTTCCACCTGGACTGGGTGGCTTGCTGCATCAAGCTTACAGAAAGTATATAGAGTTGTTGGAATGGCAGCCTCCTCTTCCTCACTTCCTCCCCTGCCTGGAAGCTTGTGGGAAGTGGAGTCTCCTTTCTCTCTCTCCATCCCATCCTCCCCAGCCCTACGTCCCCATGATCTTTAAAAGAAATTGTATGTGGGTGTGTATGAGTGGGTGTGCACAAATATGCACATGCATGCAGAGGTTATATGTGAGTGGGTGCAGTAAAGAGACCGCTGACACGACTGCTCTATAGTATGGCTAAGGGTTTTGGTTTTTTTGTTTTTTAATTGTAGAAATGAGCCGGAGAGCAGCCAGAGGCATCTGGAAAAGTCCAGAGCAGAGAGAGAAAGAAGTAGACTGTTCATGGCCAGGGCTATCTGCAAGAGAGAGAAGAAGACCAGGAGAGAGGGAATAGAGATCATAAGGAGTGTGGCATGGTACACGGAGGGAGGGGGAGCACCTGTGGGGAGGGAGGGGCCAGGAGACTGGAATGTGCACTTTGAAATGTAGAACAAGTACTTAGAATACTGAAGTACAACCGCAGGAATATGTCAATGGAAAGCCCTAAGTCCCTCTGCCAGAGGTAAGAGAAATAACCCCTTTTGGCAGATGAGAAGTGGCCTCACAAGTTCCAGAGGAAGGCTGGCCACCAGAAATCCTCCCATGTAGTTCAGGCTGAGCTCATTTCAGGATAGTTGGACTGGCTTTTAGAGTCTGAGGACCTGGAGTTTCCTTTGGATCTAACAGAGGTCAGAGGACAGCACTGACTCCCAGGTGCTGACTGTCTTGTGTTCTGAAACAGTGTCTCTCACTCGACCTGGAACTCACCAAGTAGGCTAAGCTGGCTGGTCATCCAACCCCCAGAGACCTATCTGCTTCCACTTCCCCAATGGTGGGGTTACAAGTTCATGCCAACCACTATGGCCAGTTTTTTAAAATGTGGATCCTGGGGATTGAACTCCTGTCCTTGTGTTTGTCTTTATGGAGTGAATATTCCTGAGTCCCTTAATTTTCTTTTAAATCAAAAGACTGTGTTTTGAAATATATCACCTTGCTATGTCTTTCTCTAACATATTTTAGTTATTGTAGAAATATGATCTCTTTTCATTTGGGAAACTACAAGCCCGCAGAGACCTATTGGACATGGCAATTGAGCTGGTGTTTGTGTGTGTGTGTGTGTGAGAGAGAGAGAGAGAGAGAGAGAGAGAGAGAGAGAGAGAGAGAAACAGAGAGAGAGAAACAGAGAGACAGAGACAGAAAGAGAGACAGACAGACAGACAGAGACAGAGACAGAGAGAGAGAGAGAGAGAGAGATTGAGAGAGAGAGAGACCCTCAACACTTCCGGGGAGAGAGCATCTGTTGATAGTGTTGTGGTGTTGTGCTTTGGGAGTCACATACTAGGGCCAGGACTACAGAGGACAGAGGTGGGAAGCTTGCCATCCTCAGGGCAGTGCTGATGGTGGTAATGACCCCACTAAGCAGGAAGAGGGCACTGTGGAATCACCAAGCTTTGAAACTTTGGGCGGGGCTGGCCACAGAGCTTCAAAGAGTCAAGTTGGACCAGCCCACTTGGTTGGCTGGCTACAAACTGCTGAGGTGTCTCAGCAACAGTTCTACCATCAGCTGATGGCTTTTAGGACCCTGTTCCATAAGACCATGGTCACATTTGATCTTCATGGTCATTACTCCAGTCTTATAGACGTGGCAACATTGAGGCTCAGCAAAGACAAGAAAGCCATTTAAGGTTAACATCAGCTAGCTAGAAAACTGCAGAGCTGACAACCCCAGAGCCCAAGCTACAAGCCACTTTTGCTGTGCTGTACCAGAGCTGAGCTGGGCAATCAGCATGCTTCCCACAGAAGAGTGAGGGTATGGGGTGGAGGTAGGTATATCACATAGCAGCTGACACCTGCCAACTCTACCTAGATGTCAGTTGCTATTTCACAAGTAAGTTCTATTCTGGTTTCTGCTCAAGGGCTACTAGGCCTGGCCTGGGTGTGGAAATTTACCATCAGGTTCCATCTGACCTTGAACATTGCCATAGAGAGTAGGGTGAGGTTCACAGCTCGTGAGTCTGAGCTCAACCCCAGGTTGGTGAGGGCTCTTGGGTTACCTGTCTTAGGTGTGGACACTTCCTGCTCATCTTCAGGGCCAGAGTGGATGATGTGACAGGTCTCTGTTCCAGCATAGAGACAGGTGGAGCCTGGAATCTAGGACAGCTTCCTGGCATACGCCTGAGGCTCCTCCATCCATAGGATACTGGTAACCAGAGACTGGTTTGACATGAGGGGCCTGTGGGTAGTGATGGGGTGCCCTTTGGGAGAATGGGGAAGCCATGGTTAGATCTTGTCAATCTGAGCTTCCTGCCCCTCCCTCACATGGGCAACAGAACTAAGCTGTCAGAATCAAATGAGCCAGAAGAGGAAGTTTTAGATGACTGTCTGGTATCTTCATTTGCAGATCAGGAAACTGAGGTTTGAGGTCAGCTCTGACTCATAATAGGTGACAAGTCACCGAGGGTCGAGATGAGCAAGTCCCTGAGCCCCCACACCCCCTGCAGATACACAGCCTTCCTTGATGGGGGTTGGCGTGGGGGTGGTTCTATGGCGTCATCTGAGTCTAGTCTTCCCCCTGTCCCCTGGAGCCAGCTCCCCCTACAGGCCAAGGCATATATTGCCCTTGGCCAGGAGGCTGCTTGCTTGCCTGGGCCTGGGCACATTAGCTACATGGTCTCTGAGCATGTGTCAGGTGGCCTGCCTCCTGAATGCTTGCTTATCTTCTATAATGTGGAAAATTTGCACTTTCTCTAGTAAGTGTACCCCAGTTTCCTGCTGGAAATGGTCCCTTCTCTGATTCCCACAACCCCCAGATCTCTCTCAGTCTCTGTCTGTCTGTCTGTCTGTCTCTCTATCTCTGTCAGCCTCTCTGTCTCCCTCTCTCTCTATTTCTCTCTGTATCTTTCTCTGTCTCTCTCTCTCTCTCTCTCTCTCTCTCTCTCTCTCACACACACACACACACACACACACACACACACTGCATATACCACCTTTACCAGGTGATAGAAAGGGCAGGCAATAAAATTCCAGTTCGGACATGAGAAATCTAGACTCCAGAGTGTTTGAGACTCATGCTTCCTGACCTCTTCACTCTCCATATTCAGGAGCCGATCTGTTTCCTCAGCAGAACCATCTTTATGATCTTGGAATGGCTTTCCCAGAGTTGTGCAGTGCTCCGCCTCTGCTGCTGTATGAAGGACCCACCCGTGTGCCTGCCCTGCACCCCAAGTAAGGCAGACACTTGATAAATGTACTGTGGCTTCAGTACAACCATGACACAGGGACCTGCTCACCTCTCTCCTCCCCTACTTCCTTTCTGAAGCCTCCCTTCCCTCCCTGAATCCTCTTTGAACCCCCTTCAATTTCCTGTCTTTTCCACTGAATTTTTCATTGGGAAGAAGCACGTTTAAAGATGTGAAGCACACGCTTTGCTGGGTCTCAGCTTTGATGAATCTTTGATGCTTAGGCTGAGGAGACAAGGCGTGCACCAGGTTGGGGCAGGAGGGAGGGGCAGGGAAGAGGCCTGCAAGGATGTTATCCTCCCTCCCTGCACCTCCCATAGGGCATTCATACACCAGCCACTTTCCTAGCCTAACAGTGTTCTGTAGTGGGAACCTGCATGCGGGCAGGCGTGTGTGCGTGTGTGTGTGTGTGTGTGTGTGTGTGTGTGTGTGTGTGTGTTCTCATGTGCACGCACACAGGGCCATGAGGCTTGAATAGAAGAGACTCCAGCTTGAGACGGTACATCAGCTAGCTGGCTGTGGCTTCTCTAATTCCATGTACTCTGTCCTGAGCCCTTTTATTTCCTCTCACGTCTCCTTGAGCTTTGAGGTCGTGCAGTTTCTAGGCAGGCACAGTCCCTTCCATGTGAATCCTAAGCATACCCGGAGGCCCTAGCAGCAGACCCTCCCTGCCTTGATTGATAGCCACCACTGTATTGTACATACAACAACAGAGGATGATGGAGGGACAGAGCCCTGGTCCTTGGCAGTGAATGACTGGCTTGGAATGCTAATCCGACCTAAGTGCTGGATAGGAAACTCTGACAGCGCTTATGTGGGGAGATGCTCCCCCAGGCGCAGGGGTCTGGTCCAGATGTTTGATGCGGTTAGGGGACACCCTCACCCTTACTTGCTGCTCCGCATAGCATCTCTCAGGGTCGAAGGGCCATCACCAGGCAGGCAGAGGTGACACATCCCTGTAATTTACTGCACCTGCTTTTCACATGGTAGACCAGAACTGAACACTTGGTTATCCCTCTCCTGCCTCACGTATGGAGTAGATGTACAGCTTACTCTTCACACAGGGCCCCCAGCAACTAGAGTGGGGGCTGTCCCTGAATCTGTTGCCTGCCTGTGGATCCCATTCCCCTAACTGGGCTGTCTTCTCTGGCCTCAGTGAGAGAGGATGCACCTAGTCCTGCAGTGACTTGATGTGTGGGGTGTGTGTGTATGGGGGGGTGATACCCAGAATGGGGATCCCCCTTCTCAGAGAAGGGGAGAGGTGTGAGGGGGTACTGGGAGGAGAGAGGGGACTGATACTGGGATGTAAAGTGAATAAAAAATAATTAAAAATAAAACAACAGTGTTTTGGGCCTGTGGCTGCTTCTCTCACTTCCCTGTTCCCTTCTTGTTCCCTGACTCTCTACCGAATGAGCCCTTCTTTCAATTGCTTTTGTCAAGTGTTTATTTGTTCATGTCAGGGAGAAAAGTAACTGGTAGAGAAGGTTTGTATCAGGGGTGGGGTATTGCCATAATCATTGCCTTTGAGACTGGCTTGTCTCCTGAGGGGAATGTGAAAGATTTTGGAACTTTCAGGTAGAGAAGTCCTAGAATACTGCAGATGCTACCAACGCTGGGCCCAGCATCCCTCACACCGAGGCTCCAACTTCTGCAATACACATTGGATGTTTCTAGAAGAAGGTTCTTAGATGAGGCAGACTCGCCCCAGCAGCACGGCTCTGCTCTGCAGAGCTCTCTTAGCTGGATCAGTACCAAGTACCAGCACGCGTGTCCCTTTGCACCCACTTGCTATCTCGAGTTCTACTGGCTAAATCTAGTGCAGTGACGAGCCTGACAGTAACGAGTCCCTGAAGTCCTTTCCCAGGCAAGGGTGTGCAAAGCAACCACTACCTTCTCTAACTGCCTTACAGAGATATCACAGACTGACCAACTGTCCTGTTTGAAATTTGTCCCTCTATTTTGGGTTAGCAAGACACCTAACTTCCCCCCCACCCCCAATAGCACTATTAGTTGACCACACATGAGTATAAATTATGTTAATCAGATTGCGTTTCCATTACCATTCATTTTAAGAGGAGGAAATGGTAATTGAAGCTGAATACATGCCTAAGTCAGGGTTTAAACTTTTTGCATCCTAATGAAATGGTCATACTTGCTTATCTTCACAGGAACAATTAGACAGCGGCTGAATATTTGATGCTGCAGGATATTAAGCAACTTCAATGTTTTTCAGAGTTGACTGACAATTTGATTTTATGGTCATATATTTACTGAGGAATCTACTTCAGGTAAATGCACAGACAAAATGGGGGGAGGCATTTAAAGCCATATCAGAAATTTTCTGATGTCAAGACAAAATTAATTTTGAAAATCCTCTTTAAAACGAAACTCAAATACATTTTAAAATCCGATATTTGGGAGCAACAGCAAGGTGACTTACCAGGAAAAAGCGTTTGCTTCGGAAGGCTGGTGACCTGAGTCTGATCTCTGGAACTTCCATGGTAGAAGGAAAGAACCGATTCCATAAAACTGTCCTCTCACCCCAACATGACAAGTGGCATATGGGCCCTCACGCAGGCACATGTGAGGATATACATGGTAAGAAATAAACTGAACATTCTAACACAGTACAATCCCACAATACACTAATTTGACACTTAGTTGCTGAGTAATGACAGTAAGAAATATTGTCTTTGTTTTCTATAATTAAATCATTATGTATCTATAAGAGCCAAATATTTTTATATACATTGAAAACACCATAATTCAGCCAGATGTGTGGTGCATGCCTTTAAACCCCAGCACTTGGGAGGCAGAGACAGAGACAGTGGGTCTCCGCGAGCTCCAGGCCAGGCTGGCTCTACAGAGGACGTTCCAGGACAGTCTTGGCAGCACACACACCACATGCATGCTTTATGTCACATGCAAGACTCCATGAAGTCGTCTGAAGTAACATGGGTGAGTCTGGAGGTGAGGGGGCCGGCATTTCGTCAGACTGTAGTGTGGGTCTCCTGGAAGGAATTCCTAAGCAGTTGATTGGCAAACTTAAGGACTAATTTTGGTCTTCCCATATCTAAGCCTCAGAACAAAGGATCCCTGACCCCTGTATGAGTGAAGGGTGCCTGCTGGGCTGTGCAGTGCCTCACTCCTCAGACTGCTAGGGCAGTGGGGGAGGAGGCCCAACTAGACAGTTCTGCTCTGCCACCTCACCTCATACACACCCCTGAGCACCAGAGGAAGGCAGCTTGTGCAGCTAAACTAGGGCCAGTGCTACCTAGCTGTGATGCTGACCAGCTCAGGGCTACACCTGAAGCCCCAGGACTTGTCTGTGTGGTAAGGGGGCAGATAATAGATTCCCTGGGAACATTTGGGAGCTGATGCCTTGGCTCTTTCCATTCATGTGCATGTGTAAGAACACATGCATGCGTGTGGAGGGCGTCAGGTGGTGGGCCTCAGGTCACAAGCTGTTTCTTATTGAGGTGGCACCCATCTCTCATGTTTCCCTGAGACTTACCCATTGTGTGTGAGATGATACAACTGGCCTGCTGCCAGACAGAGATAGCTTGGAGAACACAAGTCTTTCAATTTCCTTGGGATTGTCCAGTTTCCTCGTCTGTACACGGCTTGCCCCCAAAGAGAAGAAAAGGCATATGTGGAAGAAGAAAAAATGTACTCCGATACCTTTGACCTGAGCCTGTAGAACACCCCCTCAACCCTCTTCAGCCTTCACCTCTGGATCTATTATTCCTCTTGTGGTCTGTTTGTGTGCAGAAAGCCTCAACCTTCTGAAATACCCTGAATGTGGTAGGATTCCTCTGCACCCTGTGCCTACATCTATCTGCTTTGGAGACATAGTGTCTCTGTTTAGGCCACTGACTTGGTTAATTTTTGTCAACTTGACACAAACTAGAGACACCTGGGAAGAGGGAACCTCAGCTGAAGAATTGCCTCCATTAGAGAGACAAGTAGGTGGGGTGTTTTCTTGATAATTAGCATGGGAGGTCCAACCCATTGTGGGCTGTGCTACTCCTGGGCAGGTGGCCCTGGAGTGTATAAGAAAGATGACTGATAAGGGAGAGCTGGCCCTGCCCCTCGTCTGGGCAATGCTGGAGAGCTGGCCTTGGTGGTATGGGCAAGGGAGAGTTGGCAGGCTGATCAGCTCAGCTAACACCCAGGTTCAGATCCAGGGCTTTGAGTTGGCCCACCACAACATCTACCTTGTCTGTGAACTGCTAGAGCATGTGAAGGACCAGTCTTACAGACCCAAAGCTGCAGGAGCTCCATGACACTGGGCAACAGCAGGATATCTGAGAGAAGTCCTGGCGAAGGTCAAATATTATTGATGGTGCAGTAGAAGCCACAGGTCTCGAACCAGACCAATAACTCTCGGCAATGAGCATTTGCAAGTAAAGCTATTTGGGCAAATGGGTCTGCTATATCACACAGTATGACACACTACAGCTTCCACTGTGAGAGTTTTTTTTTTTTCTTTCGTAATTTTATTTTATTTTGTTTTGTTTTATTTTCTTTTGTGAGGAAGGTTACAAGGGTAGAGGGCAGATATGGAGAGACTGGGAGATGAGTGGGATTGGGGAGCATGATGTGAAATTCACAATAAAAAGTAAAGAGAAGAAGGGGATGGGAGGAGGAGGAAGAAGAGGAGGAAGAAGAGGAGGAGGAAGAGGAAGAAGAAGGAAGCAAGCTAAACAGGCCATGTGGAGAAAGCCAGCAAGCAGCACTCCTCTGTGGCTTCTGCTTCAGTTTCTGCCTTCAGGTTCCTGCCCTGGATAACTTTAACCTGTCCCCCCTCCCCCCAAGTTGCTTTTGGGTATGGTCTTTTATCACAGTGACAAAAGAGCAAACTAGGATATCGCCCAGGTAAAGAAGGGGTCTGGCAGAGCAGGCCTGAACTGTAGGCAGGTGGCCCTCCCTGCAGGCGGCTGATCTGCTGCTATGGTCCCTGCAAGTGGCAAGTGACTGCTTGGTCATGGAAGCCCCGCCCAGGTGACCGGGGAGGTCCCAGGTGAGGTACAGGCGGCTAAGACATCTGCTAGGTGAATAGTCACAGGGGTATTTACACCAGGCTAGTGCCTGGGGACTCTGCAAACATTTCTACTTGTGCTCCCCTCTCCTTTGCCTTGAAGTGGGGGGCTGATCCCCCATTTCCCCACAGAACTGCACGGACACTTGGCTGCGAGCATTCGGATGTTCACAGGGCCTAGGTGTCCACGCAGATGAGTCTTACTGTCAGAAAATTCAAAACAGTGTTTCCTCTCCCTGCCTTCCTCTCCTTCCTCAGTGCCTGTAAGGCAGGTCCTATGCTGACTGCATACCTCTTCCATCCGCACACCCACCTGAGACCAGCAGAGAGCATTCTCTTCCTGACTGGGTTCATTAAGCCCAGGAATTTGGAGGTGGTAGAAAGAAATTTCCTCATTTCATAAAAATTTAAACTAACGGCACAGACAGCTGTGGCCATCTAGTGAATTCCTCTCTGGAGCAGAGCCGCTTAGTTATACCTTTTCTTGGCAAGGGGGAAGGTATCAGGAGAAATTGGAAGCAACCAACGACAGCAGAGAGTGGCTTGCTGAGCTTGGCGGCGTGCTGCTTCCTAAGAACCAGTCATCAGCTTTGGAGGAGTGCTAAGTGCAGTCCTGGTGCTCGGCGTTCCCTATTTTGCTTCATTTGCACGACGATCCTACAAAATGTGGATTCCTTGTTATATGTTGCAGGTGGGAAACGGATCTTCAGAGAGGTGAAGTAATTTATCTAAAGTCACCTGGCTGTGGAGCTAGCGCCCAAGCCTGCTTGCCACCTAAGGCCCTCAGGCCTGAGCATGGGCTTTCTGCAATTGTGATGGCTTCCCGGAGATGGGGACAGACCTGGAACATCCTTGCCTCTGGCTTTTAAACTCTGTCTACTTACTAGAGCCACCATGGAAAAGGAGCCTCAGTGGAGAATCTGCTGCCATCAGACTGGCCTGAGTATTCTCTGGACCATCTTCTTGGTTGTTAATTGATACAGGAGAACTCAGCCTGCCTTGGACAGTAACAGCCTTGGGCAGGTGGTCCTGGGTGGTATAAGAAAGCTATCAGAGGGACATGGCGGCGCATGCCTTTAATGCCAGCACTCAGGAGGCAGAAGCAGGAAGGTCTCTGAGTTCAAGGTCAGCCTAGTTTACAAAGCAAGTTCCAGGACAGGTAGGGTTACACTGAGAAACCTTGACTCAACAAAACAAAGTGACGCAGAGATATCAGAGAAAGTCAGGGGAAGCTGTCCAGTAAGCAGTACCCTCCATATGCTCCACTTCAGTTTCAACCCTGAGTTTCTGCCCTTGGCTTCCCTTGATAATGAACTCTTAACCCTTTTCTTCCCAGGTTGCCTTTAGTCATAGTGTTTATTATAGTAACAGAGCAAACTAGAACATGGATGGACAGTTTCATCCCTGAATCTGACCATCACACGGGCATCAGTTCAGAGGTGGGTGGGATACTATTTGTCCACGGTGGTCCCCAAGGACCTGATTTCAGCACCCCAAAAACCATGCCCTTAAGTTTGTGCTTTAGGGGAGAAAAGAGTTGGGGCTTTTGAAGTTGATGTGAGGGTGTGGATCTTGGGTATTCATTGATATATCCATGGAATGTCCTATCTCCTGTGTGTGTGTGTGTGTGTGTGTGTGTGTAGGCCAGAGGTTAGCATTAGACTTCTCCTTCAATTGCTCTCTATCTTACTTTGAGACAGGGTCTCTCACTGAACCTAGAGCTTGGTAATTGGTCAAGGCTGAGTGATCCTACTGTCTCTGCCTCTCCAGTGCTGGGATTACAAGCCTATGGGACTGTGCTTGGCTTTGGTTTCCGGTGGGTTCACAGGTCTTCATGCTTTCATGCGAGCCAGCTCCCTAGTATGTCCCTTCCCACACTTCACAGTCCTCATTGAAAAATGGGATAAAGGGAAGTTACCTCTTGCGAGCAGTGGGAAGATCATGGGGCATTAATGTGTATAGACAAAGGGTCTAGAGCACAGGAAGCATTCAGCACACACACACACACACACACACACACACACTCCCCTGTCAGTTTTCTATCTAGGTGGGCCCCAAGCCTGTATGCTGCCAAGATTCTCACACCAGTTGTGCTAGCCCACTCCTCAGCTAAGTATCTGCTCTCCCTCACAGCCTGGAAAGAGGCATATGAGGGTCTAACTACCTCCAAAGAGACAAAGGCTGCCAACTTGGTGCTCTCTGGAGGCCCCATCCGGGGGCTTCTGGTACTGGCTTCCTGGGGTCTGTTTGGCTGTCCTGGGGTCCATTTTAGCTGTGGGCTTCAGGTTTCTCTGGGCGAAGCTTTGGGGCTGTGGTTCACCTCAGGGCAAGTCTGTGTTCTGGCTTAGGGACTGACTGCATGGGACCCTCACTGCACACTGGGGGCTGTGCTGTTTCACTTTTCACTCCTCTTCCATGGTTCACCCCTAGATCCCAGCTGGAGAACTGGCTCCTGGCTTCTCAATGGAAGCTAGGTCACACAGTGAATGCTTCATTAAATCAACAAACACATGCCGTGGACCAGGGACCAGACACCACATTAAGGGGTATCCACTAAGGAGCTCACAGTCTAAGGGACAGGACAGAAACAGGCTCTAGTATAGGTGTAGTCTGAGTGGAGTGAGGGTGTAAGAACCCAGCCTGAAAGATCAGAGAGCATCCCATGGGGAAGGGATGTTGAAAATGAGCATGAGGGAGGACCAGTTAGAGATAGAAGACCTCCCCAAAAGATTCCCCCCAATGCCATTGTGGGGCTACTGGACCTACTGATGGCTCAGATACCAGTGTATGGTTTTCTGTCTCTGTGGCTGTGGATAGCCTCAAGCCAGGCATGCCTTGTCAAAGCTTCAGGCTGGAAGGTTGGAGAGGAAGAGCGAGGGAACGTGTCTTCAGTAATGGCACGTCCACAGAACCTGCTTTGAGTAACTTCACCTCATGAGGGGACATGCTCCCCAAGGACGCTACCTGTCCTGGCACAGTGGAAGTGCTCCCAAACAACAAAGGGGGAATGGCCTGTGTGCTTTGTTCTCTTCTGCTGCCACCTCCTAGGGAGGTGCGTCACTAGCACAGGAAAGTCTCTTATCCCCAGGGTGATGGCTGAAGTGTTCAAGTGCCTGCCGGGCATGCCACAAGCCCAGACTTTGAATTCACATCACTGCCTGCTGGCCATGGTGACCAGTTTAATTATAGCACTGGGAAGAGGGAGCTGGGATCCTCAGAGCCAGCTAGGTAACTGGACTGGTCCATGCTGGCCGACTCAGGTTCAATCGGGAGATCCTGGCTCAATAAATAAGGTGAAGAGTGATGGGGTGAGGGGAGACTTCCAATGTCCACTTTGAGCTCCACACCTGTGATCACACACATATACACACATTAAAAGGAGAGACTCAGGGCTGGAGAGATGGCTCAGTGGCTAGGAGCACTGACTGTTCTTCCAGAGGTCCTGAGTTCAATTCCCAGCAACCACATGGTGGCTCACAACCATCTGTAATGGTGATCCAATGCCCTCTTCTGGTGTGTCTGAAGACAGCAACACTGTACCCATAGATAATATATAAATATATATGTACATATATATATGTATATGTGTGTGTGTGGGAGAGAGACAGAGAGAGAGAGACAGAGAGAGAGAGAGTCAGAGACCCATGTTCTCATGAGGCCCTGTCCTATTAGGTACCAGTTAACTTCCTGAGTTAGGTACACAGGGTTGAGGAAACTCTAGTGGAGATCTGGACCAGATGAGAGGCCGGGAACAGGACAGGAACATTCCCCATCATCAGTGCAAGGCAGGTCAACCAGCATTTATAGTTTCTGATGTGCACAGGGCTCAGGAACAGCTGGGAAGGAAATGGGCTAAAGAAACAACCCCTGGCATCCAGGAAGCAGCTGTGTGGAAAGAAAGACGGGTGTGCAAATACAAGGTTACAATCGACTGTGTGAGGTAGTAAGGACAGTAGCCAGATCAGAGGGTGACAATTATAAAGCAGACAAGCCAGCTTCAGATCTCATGCCTGTCACAGTCAGCTGGGGCATCCAGGGCAAGTTCCCAGCAGACCCAGTGCCTGATCCTTTCAGAACACAATGTGGAACTTTCTGAGGATGAAGCGCTTGATGAATTCGGGGCTGTGCCAGCTCAGAATCGCTGGGCCGCACTGGCTCTACTGATGGCAACACGCAGAAGGGAAATCTACGAACCCCGTTAAAGCGATGCTAAGTGAGGGGCGGAGCTCACCAGGCAGCTGAGGAGGGAAGGGCTCTGGTGGCAGAAGGAACAGAGACTGAGCTGAGTAAGCTCAGAGCATATTGTAGGGTGAGCTGTGGTTAGATGGCCGGCTGTAATGCATGGGTGTGACTCGGATAAAGGGCTAGGAGTGAAAGAGATGGCATCGGAGTGGGGGCTGAAGGTGACACCCTGATGAGGAGATCTTAAACTGTGGAGCTCACAGGGGTGGCTGATAAGCTTCAGTCATGCTTCTACTCCCATGATGCTCTTGTAGCAGACATTGCTAATCAACCACAGAACTCTTCCTTGCTGAGCAGAGTATGGTTTTCAAGTACCATCCTTGAATTTTTCTGGGAGCCAGGATTAGCTGATGGGCATTAGCATGTAGAAGTTCCTTCCTTCTCTCCATCCTCTTCCATGGCCTCAACCTCCTCTTCTCCTTCCTTCTTCCTTCCCTCCCCCCTCACCTCTTCCTTTCCTTCTTCCTTCTCCTCCTTTCCTCCCTCCTGTTTTCTCTCTGTTTTAAATTAGTGTATACTGATTGTATGAAATGATGGATTTCATCATGGGAATTTCATGCATGTATGTGATATTCATTAATCATATCAATACTCTAATGACCAGTCTTACCGTATTCTCCCTTTCCTGGCACCCTTCTTCTTAATGCCCCCTTTCTTCTTTCATGTATTATTTGGTTATTTTCTATATGAGAAAGCACACATTATCTTTCTCAGCCTGCCTTATTTTACTAATCTCAATGATCTTTGATCCCATCCATTTTCTACAAACATCATTTTGTCCTTCATGGCTGAATAAAACACAGACACACAGACACACACACAGACCTAGACACTCATGCAGACAAACAGATACACACACACAGACACATACACACAGTTACACACAGAGAGAGACACACAGAGACACATACACATTTTCCTTATCCATTCAATCTGTTCTTGGGTACCTAGACTGCTTCCATAATTTGGCTCTTTTGCATTGTGTTGTGAGAAACATGGTGTACAGGTGTCTCTGCCATAACTGATTTTGATTCCATCTGGGGGCGTAGCTGGATCATGCACTAATCCCATCTTTGATTTTTGAGGAACCGCCATGCTGACAGACCTAACAGTCTAACGGGGTTAGACCGACTTGTGTTCCTACAGCAAAACACAAACTCCCCACCCTGCCCGCCCCCACCAGAATTTGTTGTTTGTTTTCTGGCTGACAGCCATTCTGACTGGGGCATGTGGAATCTCTATGTGGTTTTCATTCCTCTTTCCCTGGTGGCTAAAGATTCTGACCCTTTTCCTCATGTCATTATTCATCATTTTTTCCTTAGAGAAATGCATATTCAGTTTGGGTGCCCATTTATTGATTTGGATTGCTTGTTTGGTTTGAGAATTTTATTTTTAATTATGTGTATATGTATGTGTGATGCAGGGCGGCAGGGAGGATATGCACATGAGTGCAGTGCCTGCAGAAACCAGGAGAGGGCATTAGAGTCCCCTGAAGCTGGAGTTACAGGTGGCTGTGAGCCACCCACTCCACATGGGTACTGGAAACCAAACCGTTCTGCTGCAAGAGCTATCAGTACACGCTCTGAGCCATCTCTCACTCACTGCCTTGTTTGCTTTTCTGATGTTTGATTTTTTTGAATTTAAAAAGATGCTAAACACCCCAGCAAAGACAAAACAGAACAAAACCAAACCAAACCAACCGAACAAACAAACAAAAAAACCCCTAAAATACAACAAACAAAATCCTAGAAATGATAAATTCAGCAAAGGAGTAGGATATACAGTCAACCTAAAATCAGTAGCCTTTCTGTGCACCAAGGATTAACATATTGACAAAGAAACCAAGAATTTACAAACTCCACCCAATGATGCCTAAGGAGAAGCTTGACCAAGGAGATGACAGGGCTCTGTAGGGAAAATGGCAAAACACTGAAGGGAGGAACAGAAGGCGATGCTGGAAGACAGAAAACCTCCCACCACATTCACGAATGGGAGAATTAATATTATGAAAATAGCCTCACGCTAAAAAGTGATAAAAAAAATTCAACATAATCGCCACTAAAATACCAATGATATTCTTCACAGAGTCAGGCAACAGTGAGACACTGGGAAGAAAGCACCAAAAGAACCTGAATGGCCAAAGCGATCCTGATTGGAGGAGCGGGGCTGGGGACCACGACGCCAGACTTCAAAATATACTACAGAACCATAGGCACCAATGTGCCGCTGACATCGGAACAAAGACATACAGACCAGTAGAATGACTAGAGGATCCATAAATAAGCCCACATAGCCGCACCACCTCCAGCTAAATGAAGGTTCCAGAAATACACGTCAGAGAAAACATAGCCTCTTCGGCAGATTATGCTGGGAAAACTTGATGTCCACAGGTCAAAGACTGAGACTAGATCTCCGTGTCTCACCCTATACAAAGAAATCCACAGAACACAGAACCTTGATGTCAGTGTGAGACCGGAGACTTACAAGCATCAGAGGAACCATGGGGGAACAGTTCAAGATGCCGGCTCAGGGGACACTCTCCTGAGCGGGATCCAGCTCTTCAGGAAGTAGTGGCAAGAACAGCTGAGGGCATCAAAAAGCTTCCGCATGGCCAAAGAAACAGTATAGGGAAAAGACTCCTCCGGAGTGGGGGAGAATCTTTACCAGTTATTCATTTAACGGAGAATTAATATCTAGAATATGTGAAGAATTGACATGTAAATCAGAGGCAGCCTGCCATCCTTGAGAGCAAACGAGACACAGGTTTTTCTTGAGCCAGTTCCTTTCCCCCCAGCTCGCCCATCCCTTCCCCCCAGCTGGGAGATTCATCAAACTCTCCTGCCCTCCCCCGCGCTGTGGTTTGGCTTATTCTGGCTGGCAAGCCTAGTCCTTCCTTCTTGAAAGCCAGCTTTCTCTGGATGGGCCTTCTAACCACAAAGCCAGCAGGCAACTGGAACAGCCTGCTGTTTGAGGTTTGGCTAGGCCTACGCTGTTCCACTGTAAGGCTCCCCACAACCAAGGCATTGGTACAGCCTAGCTCAGGCCAGGGTGTGAGTGACTGCCTGAGTGGGCGGGTCCCTGCCTAGGTGGGCGGGTCCATCTCCTGCAGGATCTTTAGAGCTTCACCACACAGCCTTTCCACCTTTGGCAGCTGCAGCCAAGGCCCACTGATTGGGCCCCATGGTCGCTTTCAAAACTTGCTCCAAACTTCTTCCAATGGGATGGAACCTATGGACAGGGCAAGAGATACTCCAGGAGGTCCCACTGAGACAGAGGCCTGAAAGAACCTAGATAAACACTCTGGAGCACAGACATACTTCATTTCCAGTGCACTTGACTTCCAGGTGACCTGGGGTCAAATGCTGGCTTTGCCTCTTACCAATTCTGCCTCTTAGGTCCTGAGAGCCTTTTCTTTAAGTCTGGAAAATTATTACAGTTATTACAGTGGGTTTATTGCAAGGTTTGCTCAAAGAACCGTAAAGCAGGCAGGGACATTGGTTACCCCCGTGAAGGTTAGTTATAGAAAGCAGGGCTTGTGGCCAGATGGTACGTATTAGAGTGTAAGGCTTTGTAGGAATGGAAAGCTACGGGGGGCAGGGGGGAACTTTGGGTGGTTTCTTCCCAGCTCTTAAGGCAGGCAAGAGGGCCTGGGACCCAACAGCTCACCCTGCACAGTCATGTCACTCCTAAGGAGACCTTCCCCTCCCCCCCCAAAAAAAACTTACCCCACCCAAAGGTGCTAAGGTCCCTACCGTCTCCTCCCTCCTGCCTGGTAAGATGGGAAATAAATCTCCCTTTAATCCTATACTTAAAGTGCAGGATTCCGCTCCCCAGTGAGACAATGAAATTAATCTGCCACTAATTTTCTGTTTGCCAACTCCGGGTGGCTCTGTCTCCAGCTCAGCTCCTCAGCTCCTCCGACTGTCTTGAGTCCCAGGAAACAAAGACTTAATCTCTCCTCTGGCCTCATTGATTCTAAGCCGTCATAAACTGAATCCCATTGGTATCCTGCCCAAACTGGTCTGGGGAAGGAGAACAGAAGGAGGCCTCTCCCCAGAGGCCACGGATTCTAGGTCTCTCCCAGCTTTCTGGGTGTAAGTGGATTAGGGCTCCATGTTCTGCTGGCGTGTCTTGAGTTGCTGAGTACAAGGTGAAAGATGACTAACAGGTCTCCTCCTTGGGAACTGGGTGGCAGGGGAGGCCCTGGAGGTAGAACACCAAGTTCTTTTGGGTCCCCTCTCCCTGAAGTGCATGGGGTGGAGTCATGACCCGCCACCTTCTAACCTCTGTTCTCTCATGGTTCTGTCCTAACCATGCTGGCTTCTGCTCTTTCTGGAGCATGGGAGAGGGGGAATCTAACTGAGCGAGTTCCCTCTCTTTACCATCCTTTCTCCTGCATCATCAGACAAGGCCTCCCTCAGTGTCCTCACCACAGACAGCTCACCATTTCCACAGCACAGACTGGCAAAGATGGTGAGTCACTTCAAGCCATAGGACTATGAGACCCTGGGCTCGGCGGGAGCTAACTGGGAGAGTGTTAACCTTGCAAGCATAAGAACCTGAGTTGGGTTCCCCAGAACCCAAGTTAAAAATACATCTAGGCACAGTGGGTACTAAGCACTTGTAATCCCTGAGTCGGGGAAGCAGAGGAGGGAGACCCCTGGCCTGGCTGGGCAGCCAGCCTAGCCTTTCTGGAGCATGTCTAGCCTGCATGGGGCGTTCCAGACTGGTGAGAGACTATTTCTAAAAACAAGGTGGGTAGTACCCGAGGAATGACAAACTGAGATTGTTTATGGGCCTCTACATGCATATGCACTGGTTGGCACAAACACACGAACACACACTAGCACACACACATCCATGCACATGTACACAGACACGCACACGAAGGCACGCAAACATATTCAAACACACACACACATACACACACATGCACACACACACACATGCACAAGAAGTAGGTGATATAAATAGATGCTCAGTAAATAGGAACTACTGTCCCTGTTTCTGGGATACCAGCCCCACCCTTTTCACAGAAAGGAGAATACTCTTCTGCAACCCCAGGGCTCCTTCAGGGGAGGGTCCTCCTCCACAGAACCCTCTCATTCCTGGGCTGCCTGGAGCCAATCCCACTAACCTTGTACTTCTTCTCACTGCAGAGAAGGGATCGGAGCTATGGTGGTGATGTCATCTGGGGCCGTCAGGAGGATTAGTTGAGATTACTCTCATTAAGGGCTTAGCGTGGGGCATCACCTGGAGTACATGGTAAGTAAATGTTATAATAAATGTTATAACGTGTGGTTACTACGGTTCATTGTGAGCGACGGTGTGCATTGTTTATCCTGGCCCCTGCCTTAGAACTCCGCAGAGGCAAACCTCGGGAGCCCACATGCTAGGTGGGAGGGAGCAAGGAATATGTAGCAGGGAAGAGTAAACAAATGAAAGAGGTAAGCCAGTCCTGAGTCCTGAGCACAGGCTGGGCTTACGACCCCACCGAGCATGGTGTCCCTGCAGGCTACCTCTTGGGCCCTCTCTGGGAGTCAGCTCCCAAGGCTGGCATGCAGATGAGGTCCCGGTGGTGGACATGATAACATCTCTCCCACAATTCCAGTCTCTCCCTCCAAGCCTAACTTAGAGTATCATGGAGTGGGGATGAGGGTGGAGTGGGAGTGTGGGTGGGGGTGGGTATACCTTGAAACCATCTGTTCCAGCCTCTTGTTTAAGCTTGAGGAGACTGATGAGCAGAGAGTCTGTCCGCCTGGCTGGTCTATGGTCACACAGCAAGTAAGAGGCAAAATTGGAGTTGGCTAGAAAGTCTTGTAATTCTTTCCTGCAAGGATTTCCCTAACCTTGTCCCCAGAGCCACCACAGTTAGGGCACACTTGTCAAACTGAGTGCCGGGTACTGTGCTGGCTTTTGCGATGTTGGTTCAGTCATTCCTTTCCATACATGTACTAGGAGATGTCACGATGTCCCTATTTCACAGATGAAAACACCTGAACCAGATCACAAGGCCAGGTGAAAGTGGGGTGCCGTCCTGTTTTTACCTGACTCTATGGTCAGTGATCTTTCTAGCCTTCCCTTGAGGGGCAGGTCACAGCTGGGCCCAGCCTTGAGCACGTGGGGTGGATGGGGGTTGCCAGCTCTGCATGAGTGGTTTTCTCTCCCAGCTGTGGACAGACCTTGAGGATCATGGGGACAAATTCCCTGAGGCCTGACTAGGGAGCCTCTTTTCCCTCCTTGTCCTGAGGCCGGTCAGCCCACACAGGCAGATCCTACCCCTGCCAGATCTATAGGGCAGCAGAGACCAGGCCCTGCAGCGGCCATGAGCCTCTGGCTGGTGGTGTCAGGAAAGGAAGAGGCAGGAAGTGGTCTGTGGGAGCAGAGACTAGGCCTCTGCTGTGCCATGCGGCTCTGTCTGAGGTTTCTGCTTGGGAACCTGACTCATGTGGACACAGCAAGCTCCCTCATGATGTCCCCAGGGGGCCAATTAGAGTAATTACAGGCCAGCGTGGAGGCCAGGATGTGTTTAAAGGGGAGAATGAATGGGCGGCCTCAGGGCTCTGTGGTTTCTTCAGGCCAGTGGGCAGAGAGTGTGGGGAGAGTGGGTGTGCTCAGGCTCTCTGGGCTGAGCCGCCCAAGGAAACTGCGGACGGCCTGCCTGTGTGCTGGGCCTGTTTACAGTCTCTACACTTTATTCTGACTTGTGGGTGAAGTCCAAGAGCCTCTGGCTTCCGCAGGCCCCATGGCCAGCTCTAAGAACGAGATGACTGTGGACTGTCCCTTGCTCTCCGGGCAGCACATAGTCAAAGTTGTAAAATGACCAGAGGGATACCCAGGCCAAAATGGAAAACACCTCTCAGGTATATCCTGAGGGTATTGTCAGCCCCTGTGTATCCCAACATCCCTCCCTTGTGTCAGTTTCTTCTGGGGTTAACTCCGAAGCCACCTGCTATGCCCAAGGGATGTGCGACCTCTTTTCCAGATTATCCTGGAGGAAGAAAGAGTCTGTGTGCTTCTGCATGGAGATGCTTGTTTCTCCCAAAGGGCCTCTTGTGGTCACCTCTATTTCTCCCTGATATTCCGTCTGCCTTCTTTCAGATCCCTGAAGAACCTAACAGGACCAAAGGGACCTTATTGTCCAAACAGCAGCATTTTGGAGAACTCTATGAAAATTTGCCAGAGAGCAGTGGTAGGTGAGGAGGCCCAGCTCTCTTACCACTTTTCCAGGCTGTGGGGTTCCTGTGCTCCCCGAATGTGGTGAAAGAAGAGCTGCCTCCACAAGACAAACTCTATTATCCCTGGCTGAGCTTATCTATCCTATTTATTTTTAAATTTTATTTTATTTATTTAAATTCATTTTTATGTAGGGTGTGTGTGTGTGTGTTAGGGTGAGGTACAGTGTATCATAATATGCATGTGGCAGCCAAAGGACAGTTTCTGGGAGTTAATTTTCTTCACAGTCTGAGCCCTGGAGGTGGAATCTGGTTCTTCAGCTTTGGTGGCAAGTGGCCTTTTCCTTCTGAACCATCTTGCTGACTCCTACCCATTTATTGAGGGCTAGGAAATGAAATGGCTTGTCCAGCACCCCTCCCCAGGCACAGATACTCATACAAAGACACAGATACCACACATACACACACACACACACACACACACACACACACACACACACACACAGCAGCCACGTGATGGCAGAGTTAGAAGCAGAACTGAGGTATCTGGCCCTGAGCTCTTGGCTCTTAACCTTCTAGAGCTCTGAGTATCAGATGGCAGGGCTGAAAGAGACAATTCCAGCCTCGAGCTTGTGTGTGTGTGTGTGTGTGTGTGTGTGTGTGTGTGTGTGTGTGTGTGTGTAAGGCACACCCCTACAGGCCCTGGTGAATGGGGCTTGCTTGCGTGCAGGTAAGCAAGAGAGATCAGAGGGGATCCAGAATCCCTCTTGGCTGGAAACCGTCTCACAAGAGCATCAGCAGATGTCTGTCTTTCTCAGGTGTGCCAGGGTCAGAGTGTCCACCAGCCCCCGGAGCTTCAGACTCTAGGAGGAAAACAGGAAGGGCAGAAAAGCTGCAGACAGATATCAAGTGATGAGTTGAGACGCTACACTCTGAAAGTCTTCCTGTACGAGGACAAAGCATCATGGGTAGATCCTTCGGAGATGAACAGTCGGAGGAGCCAACTTACCAAGTGGAGACTGGGACACAGCCCTGAAGCTGCTCCAGCTCCCTTCTCCTCCAGCTTCGGATCCCGACAAGTTTGCCAGCCCCTGAGAGGAGAAACTGAGCTGCCTGTCTCCTGAGATTCTCTTCAGGGGTGTCTGGGGAGCAGCTGGAGGGAAGGGCACTGGTCCCCAGCTGCCCACAGTGGATTTCAGCCTCCACGGGAACCTTTGCCTACAGAAGGCTGAAGGTGGACCTTTCCTGGTTCAGCATTTGGTCCTGTGGGGAAGGAAAGGCCTTCTCTCTGGCTGCTGGTGGTGATGGAGGGGTGGTGGGTGGGTGTCCTCTAAGGGACACTGGGTGAGTGAAGATGATTCCAGCTGTTTCCTTCTGCTCCTTCCAGTTGCGGTCAGAAGACAATGGTGTGAGGGCGCACAGGGAGAGAGAACTAGAGACTGGACTGAGGTGAGAGGACATGAGCTTCAAGAGAGCAGCGTTTGAAGACAGAACCCCGACTAACTTTACTGAAGACTCTATCCAGAACATATTACCACACCCATCAAGATGCCTTCTGGGCAAGCAGCTCTCCCCGACACTCACATCTCCGCTTCCCCATTAGACAGCTGGGATGCCCTAGTCCCACTTCTCTCTGCTCTTATCAGAAGTATCTGTAAGAAAAGACACACCACCAAGCTATCTCCATTGCAAGCCTGCAGGGGCTCCCATCCACCTGAAGTCTGGGCTTCCCTCTTCATTCCCCTCCTCTTTGTCTTCTGTGTCATCGACTGGACCTCAAGCCGCTCTGGGAACCCCTATATACTGTTCTCTCCTCTCCCAGGGCAGTCTGGTCTAGGGTTGTCAGATAAAATAGGGGTGAACCTTTGGGCCTAAATTTTAGATAGGAGATAAGGCCTTCCTTAGGATTCATGTGTTCCAAGTGTCACGTTCATGATTCTTCTGAAGTTTAAATGCAAGTGCACACCTTGCCCTGGTCCTTTCTAAAATCTCATGCCCAGTGCACCCCTTCATACCCGCGTATCCCTTAGCTCAGGAGTCTGCCCTTTGCACACTGTTGGGAGCAAGGTGGAGAGCTCTCCTAAAGGGATTTAATTTTAAATATGTTTGTCTATTTAAATAAGATATTTAATTTTGCATAGATGTATTTATTTTAAATACATTTTTCAGTACTGGGGATCGACCCTAGAGTCTCCCACGTTAGCAAATTTTCTCATATTGGTATTCTCCCCTCCCATACTCACTCTTCCTCCATTTAAAAAAAAATATGAATTAATTCACTTGTTTCACATGGGCTGTCCTGGAGACCACATTCAGGCACCTTTCCTGCCCTCTGGTGACCCAGAAGCTGAGGACAAGTGGGAAGAGACAATGTCTTAAGTGAGGAAATCTGGGTTCAGTGGCAGCATCTAGGGGTGTTGACTAGTGAGACACGGCTGTCTAGGTTTCCAAAGTCACATGACCTGGGATGTGGGGAGGCAGGGCCCCATCCTGAGGTTCCAATCCTCCGGATCTCACAGGCCCACTTGGCGGGGCATGCAATTTGAGGTTATGGTCACTAGGGGTCAGGCTTGCACGTTAGTGGCTAAGCTCTGATTTTGCAATCGGAGCCTCCAGGCTGAGCATGAAGAACAGTGGAGCGTTTTCCTGTGGATTCTGTGACCTGCAGATCCAGAGAGTGGCCGGTTCTGGTTCTTCTCTATCCTCGCATGTTCCTCTGTCCCCTCTGGAAGGTTCGTCTCCAGCCCTTTACTTCAGATGCGCTTGTGGAAGAAATTGGGTAGGTGGCTGATTCCTGGGAGAGACTCTGGGTTGGGTTTTAGAAGAGACTTGGGCCCTAGTTTCAAGTCTGCCTCTATGAACGTCCTTAATGGGTCAGGTGACCTCCTCCTGTACCTTGGTTTCTTCACGAGTGGAATGGGGGGTGCCGAACAGAGATATGTGAGGGCTTCTGGGGCTGAGGATGGCCAGCAGGCAGGGTGACTTCTGCAGGGCAGCCCAGCCCTTGTCAGACTGTCTCATAATGGGAACAGGTGTGGGATAGGAAGACTGGAGAAGAGCCCGTGACGGGAGTTGCCATGAGATACCTTATCTGTTCTCTTACCTACCTGTGGGTATGTGCACAGGTTTTGGAGGAGGAGGCATAACGCAGAGAGGGAGCTTCACTAGCTTGGGGTCATGTCACCAGTGGGGTGACTCAGTGCCCATGGTCAGGTAAGAGCTAGCTGTCATGAATGAAGAGCCCCAGTGCAGGTGTGCTCCTAAGTCAGGCTACAGCACGCACGCGCAGAGAACGCTCAGCGCAAGCTCAGGGTTGTCTAGCCTCCTACAAGACACTGCGTAAAATGGCCAATTAGTGTTTTAAAAAGTGTTCAGCATCCCTCGTTATCAGGGAAATGCAAATTAAAACTACTTTAGGAGTACTTTCTATTCTTGTAGAGGACCTGAGCTCAGTTCCCAGCTCCCATGCGGCAGCTCACAATGGAGTATAGCTCCAGTTTCAGGGGATCTGACGCCCTCTCCTGGTCGCCACAGGCACTGCACCCATGTATGTATACATACATGCAGGCAAATACTCATACAAACAAAAATAAATAAATCTTGAAAGAAAAAAGCCCTACTTTGAGACACCTGCTCACCTCAGTCCAAAGGGCTATCATCAAGAATTCTGACCTCAAAGGTTGGAGAGGACAGGAAGGACCCTTCTTTACTCTTGGCAGGAGTGCAAATTAGCACAACCATTATGCAAACCAGTTTAGAGTTTTTTCAAAAACAAACAAACAAACAAAAAACATTCAAAATAAAACTATCACATGTCCTGGCCATAGCATTCCTGGAACTCCAAAGCACTCCATATCCTACCACAGAGACACTTGCACACCCATGTGCACGCCTGTGTGCACACCATTGCTGTGTTCACAATAACAAGGAGTCAGAACCAGCCTATGTGTCCATCAACTGACCCATCCACAAGGGAGGAAGAGGACCTGCATTGTGGTGGTGGGAGGAAGGGGACTCACACTTTGTTAGAAGATATCCCACCGGCTTCTAACATATTATGTGCTAATTTAAAAACAGAATCATGTGTAGCCACATGCTGGCTGCCGGGGGAGAGGCTGGATTCCACTGGGGCCCTTCGCCCAAGGGTTTTGCCTTCTTTACCCAATGTATCTCTCTAGGTAGAAGACACACACTCCTCTCTGGCTCTAGCTATGTAGTCAGCGAGGATGCTCTTAGAAGCCCAAGTCTGTGGGGTGTGGGGGTGGGGTGTTGGGGAGACTGTGGAGCTGTGCCCCTGCAGCTCCCATACAGCCCCAGCCCCACCTCTCACTGGGTTGTAGCTGGGTTTTGTTTTTTTTTCCAATCCAAAGAACTACTTCTCACCCACAGTTGCATCAATCTGTCCACAGACAAAATGAATCATGTCACAAGCTGTGATTCTGGCCTGTGCCCTCTGCTCTGGTGACGGGCTGGCTGGGCCAGGCCTCTAGTGGGGGAACCATTTTGACTTGGACCTGGCAGAAGGAAGCAGAGGCCAGGAGAGGGATGCCAGGGGTTGGGGAGTAGCTGTAAGATCGTGTTGAACTCATCAGACAGAGGCCAAGTGACCTGTGTTGGGATTACCCCAGTGAACTTTCTGGCTTACTCACCCTACAGCCCCACAGCTAGCACAGCAGAAAAAGACTGGAAAAAACAACCAGATTTACTCTGCTGTCCTGAGGGGAGGGGCAGGCTTGGCCGAGTTGCTTCCCTTTTCTCTATTTGGGACTCCTGGCTTCACTTCTCCTTTAGCTGGCACACAGTGGCCATGGCCTGAGGGCTCCCAACCACAAGGCCAGTTTCTTCTCACTTTCTGCTTCAGAGGCACAGCCTAGGTTTGGAGCAACATACACAGAAAGGAGAGTCTGTCTGCTGGGTGTCCGGTGGCCCTTCCTGGAGGCAGAACCAAGTGTCCTTCCCCTCCAGAGACAGGAAGGCGAATCTGCCCATCTGTGTCTGTGTTTGTGTGCATGCACGGGTGCCTGTGGGTGCACATGTGTGAAGAGATACGTCTCTGCTCTCAGAGAACTGGAATCTCATCTCTCTTGTGTCATTCATGGGTACCATCCAGCATGACATCCACCATAAATAGGCACTGGGCCCCAGGGTACATGGAAAGCCATAGAGTAGACATCTAGGCAATGTCTCTAAGGGGAACAAAGTTGAAAAATCTGAGTGGGAAGAGGGATGGGGTGGAGGGAGCAGCGGGTGCCAGAGGGTGCAAAGAACTATCTGGGGAATGACGAATTCAGTGTGACGGTAACACTGTCAGGAGCTTGGGTCAGAAGACACTTGGGATGCTAAAGCCAAAATACTTGATTGTGAAAGCAACTGCGATGATTGGTGCTCGGGCAAGGACTTGGGTTCAATTCCAACACTGTGGTAGTTTGAATAGGAATGGCCTCTATAGACTAATTTGTTTGAATGCGTGGTCATAGGGAACGGCACTATTAGGAGATGTGGCCATGTTGGGGTAGGTGTGACCTTTTGTAGAAAGTATATTATTGTGGAGACGGGCTTTGAGGTCTTCTATGCTCAAACTCCGCCATGTGGCTCACAATCTCTCCTTGCAGCCTGCAGAACAAGATGTAGAACTCCCTGTTCCTTCTCCAGCACCATGTCTGCCTGCAGGCTGCCCTGCTTCCCACCGCGATGATAATGGACTAAACCTCTGAAACTGTAAGCCAGCCCCATGTCTTGCTTTACAAGAGTTGCTCTAGCCATAGTGACCCTTCACAGCAGTTAAACACTGAGACAAGCACCCACAACCATCTATAACCCCAGTTTCAGGGGATCCGAAGACGACTTCTGACTTCTAGGGGCACTAGCCATAGACATGGTGCAAATACAAACATGCAGACAAACATTTATACACGTAGAATAAACCTTAAAATAATTTTTAAAAAGATGATGGTGGCAACAATGATAATGACGATGATGGTGACGATGATGGTGACGATGATGGTGATGATGATGGTGATGATGGTGACGATGATGGTGACGATGATGGTGACGATGATGGTGACGATGGTGGTGACGATGGTGGTGACGATGATGGTGACGATGATGGTGACGATGATGGTGACGATGATGGTGACGATGATGGTGACGATGATGGTGACGATGATGGTGATGATGATGGTGACGATGGTGACGATGATGGTGACGATGGTGGTGACGATGATGGTGACGATGGTGGTGACGATGATGGTGACGATGATGGTGATGATGATGGTGACGATGGTGACGATGATGGTGACGATGGTGGTGACGATGATGGTGACGATGATGGTGACGATGATGGTGACGATGGTGACGATGATGGTGACGATGGTGACGATGATGGTGACGATGATGGTGACGATGGTGACACAATGACAATGATGGTGAGAATGATAATGTACTGACAGTGACAATGATGGTGACTATGATAATGATGGTGACTATGATGGTGACGATGATGGTGACGATGGTGGTGACGATGGTGGTGATGATGGTGACACAATGGTGGTGAGAATGGTGATGACAATGATGGTGATATAGGGTTCTGGGGTGCACATGGTCTCACAGGAAAGAGTCCTGTGGTTAATTGGTGATGGCTCTATGGGCATTGGAACTAGGAGCCTGTATATCACAAGTTCTGATTTTGCTTTAGAATTTGAGACCATAGGGTGATTTTAAACAGGAGCGCAGAGCTTGGACCACAGGTTCAAGGCAGCACCGGTATCATGACCAACATCCTAGAGTCAATAAGTAGAAATGACACGGATAGAATCAAGGCATGGGCCAATAACAAGCCTGGCAGCGAGCAAGCATTGGTTCCTCGTCTGGCCAGAGGAAGAACATCTCCAGCCAGGCTTGCCAATGCTCTGTCTTCTTACTGCCTCTTGCTTTCATAGCTTTTTAACTCTGCCTGTCACCACTCCTCCTTGGTGCACGTCCATCCTTGTCTGCAAACCATCTCAGCTGAGGTTGTGCAGGGACACCCAGAAGAGGAGGGCAACTCGCAGGTATTCCACAAACCTTTCTGAGGTGTGAGGTCCTACCTCTTTCTGGGGTATAGCTTATTTGTGTTTGTGTGTGTGCTACTATAGAGAGTGTGTGGAGACAGATGACTGGACTAGGGGTGGGATACTGGGGCAGAATGTCCAAGGGAAACAGTAAGGAGGCTCCACTTCTCATGGTCACTAGGACTGAGGCTGAGGGGACAGTCACTCTACTAGAAGAGGGAGCTCTGGAGGGCTTAGCGCCTGCAACTCAGTGCTCAGTCTACTGTGAGTGACTTCATAGATTCTGCTCATAACACATCTGTCACAACGAGTCATACATCTCAGAATAAACGGGATAAGGAACTGCAGTTTACCACAGACCTGGAAGGTGAAATGCACAGGGTGTTAGCAAAGGCGAGGTATGAGAATTTTTTTTTGGTTTTTTACTTGATGTATGTGTCCACACGTGTTTGTGGGTACCTGCATCCATGCATTCATGTAGGGACTGAGGGGGTGTCTTCTATCACTTTCCATCTCCGTCTCCTGAGGCAAGGTCTCTTACTGAACCTGGAGCTTTGCTGGCAACTAGCAAGTTGCCAACCATCTTAGTGTCTCTGCCCTTCGCAAATGGGCACAGGTGACTGTGCTTCACTTCTTATGTGGGTACTGGGAGCTGGAACCTGGGTCCTCATGTTTATACAGCAAATACTTACTTGGCCATCTCCTCGGTCTGAGAACATTTTTGATGAGTTCCAGCTTGGCTAGTCTTCCAGAACAATTCTTACTGAAGCATCTCTGTGTCGCTGGCTTCCTGAGTGCTTCATTCTCCAACTTCCTCAATCTTGTGGGGAGAGTCTACCTCATTATCTTTAACATCCTCTGAGCTCTAGAACACACTGCTTGCCTGGTTTCTTTCGTATTGCCTCCCTGGAAACTTTGTGATGTTTTCCTCTTTTACTTGGCTCTGGCCTTTGAGAGTTCCTCAGAGTGTGGACCTACTTTCTCAACAAAGTTCACCTGCTCCTTGACCTTCAGCTCACCCTTTGACATAGGTGATGACCCACCTTCCTCAGAGCCCCATCTATCTGAGCCCTGTGTCTGCTTAACATCTGAGTAACATCTCAGTGTCACCTCAGATATACCACACTGAAAACCAAAGCTGTAACCCTTCACTCCGCCCCACAAAGCCGGTCCTACCTCCAGCATTCTGAATTTCTCTGTTGTCTCATAATCCAAAAAGCCAAGAGCGAATTGAGAAGCTTGCTTTCTCCAGTAACTTCCATGTTAAGTACTAAGTCCCACTGATGTAGCTTTGGTCTTTTTCTAGTGGTCTCTGCATCCTCCTGATTGGTTTATGATATTTGAATGGGCTTCCAGAGCATTCGTGTTCTACCTACACACATTAATGTAGTTAAAAGGATCCACTCACAGTGGACTGTAACTGTATATGCCTTCTCCACAAACTGCTCCTGTGATCATCACAACTTGTAAGAAATTGATAGAACCCTTGGCCAGGCCTCAATCTACTTCCTTGATTCATTCTTCTCCAGTTACAATGCTTGACAGATAGTTAAGTTCAGTCTCTAACCCCTCTCTCGGTCTCTGTTTGTCTGTGATTGAATATGTCTATATTTGAATGAATAAATATAGCATATGAGAAATTGTTAATCAGTCATATTAGTTTGGATCTTAAGAAGCAGCCAGGGCAGCTGGAAAGGGTTTTCTGGATGGTTTAGAACCCCTAAGCAGAGATGGTAGCAGCCAGTGTAGGCCATTGTTGAGTTCTAAGCAGGAGGGTCATTTGCTGTCACCTTGGTCAGGACCGAAGAGTCTGGGCTGCCAGCCAATAGCATCCTGCATACTCAGGGCTTTGAGTTGCTGTGCATGCGCCCAGGCTGGTGTCAACAAAGCAGATGTGCGGTGGTAAGGTGTCTGGGGATGGGATGTAGCAGAAGTGGGGAGAAGAGCTGCTAGTTGGAGGAGAGAAATGTCCTTTTTATAGTTACCCTTCTCTTATCCTGAGAGCTGCCTGTGCCGGGGCAGGGGATACACAGGATTGGTGCACGGAAATCTCTCCTAGGAGTCAGGGCTGAGTCAGGCTCTGAGGGTGTCACCGTTGGCCATGAGTCTTTTTTTTTTTAATCTTTGTGGCTTTGAAGATCGGGGATGGAGAGCTCTGTATCTGTGTTCAGGGATGGAAAGCTTCACTGGAACAGGGACTGCATTTGAGATTGTGAGGCTCCCTAGGGAGGGCCAGGCTTCCCTGGCCTCTAGGCATTCAGCATCCACTCCTTCCTGTTGGTCCACATGCTGAAGAGAAGCAGGATCCAAGTGAATGGATGTCTCTTGTTTCATCCTCTTAACCAGGAGGAAGCTGCTTCCTTCTTCTCTGTCTTCTACATGAAGAGATCAAAGCTTGGGGGAGTTCAAGGACTCAGCCTAAGTTGTGAGGGTAGGACTTGATGCTCTACCTGATTGATCTCCAAAGCCAGCCCTATTCTCCCTCCCTGCACTTAGCCTCAGAGGGGTCAAGAAGAGGCCCTGGGGAGAAGAAAGTTCTGACCAGGCAGAGTCTCACTCAAAGCAGGGGTGTGAACACATAGGCTTCTCATTGAGGGTAGGTGGAAGGAAGGGAAAGCAAGGCTAGAAGCTGTCCCCAGCCCTGTCCTGAAGGACAGGGGGAGGGAACAGCCTTAGGGAGCCTGGAAACCGAGAAGCCCTGGGGAGGAAACCAGGCTTAGCATAGAAATGATTGTCAGGACACATCTTCTCCCTCCCTGCCTTCTACCTTGTCTCCTGCCAAGCAGAGGCTCCTTCCCTGGCTACAATCCAGAAACCAGGAGTCCAAGGAGCTGGGAGATGATATCCAGAAGACTCTGTAGGGGTGGAGAATGGGTGATTATAGGCAAGAGACCTGCAGGGAGGTGGGAAACTGGCTGCATGGCTGCATCTTCAGAATGGAGAGAAGGGGAGGGGAGGAGGGACGAAGAGAGGGACGATGGAGGAGAAGAGAGACAGAGACATATTTGAGTGGACATTGTCCCCTTCTGTTCCAGCTTGTCCCAAACATGTTGGGATATACAGCTGGCTTCTTACCCTTACCAGGCACTAGGAGATGCCTGACACTCTTCCTGCCTTGGACTCTTTTGTCTGCATCCTGAGCTGGTGCTTCCCCAAGGCAATGTAAGCCCTCAGGTATCATCCTGGGTGAGGCAAGTGCTAGAACTGGGTTTCACTCACTAGCCTGTGCTTTCCCTGAAGGCTAATACTCCATTCTCTCAGGTGTGGAATGGGCCTCCAGGACCCAGGTTGATTTATTGTGGGCACTCTCCTGGCTTCTTTCTGTCTAGGTGCTGAGGGGCTGACTGGTAGCCATGCTGAACACTGCCTCTGGCCCTGGGACCACCTAGGGCCCATGGCACCATCCTGAGACCAGATAAACTAAGACCTTGGGCTAGCTCGAAGCCTACTGGGCCCTGAGGTCAATGGCTAGCTGACATGGGTAGGGAATGGGAAGAGATATTCGGCTAAGCAGAGGAACAGAGATGAGTTTCCTGAGAAGCCCCCAGGTTCCTTTCTACAGGCTCTAAACCTCTGCCCAGGAGCCCTGGCTACTGGAAGTGGGGTGATATTAAATATTTATGAATTAGTGCAATTCATGGTGTTTTCTGAGCCATAAGTTTTCATGATGTGTGTTTGGTAAGGCGGCTGCCCTGCTAGTGCCTGCTGGGACATGAATCCGACTTGCCATCCCTCAGCAACGTGCTGTTATAAATTATTTTGTCCTGGATGTGGGAAGGTTGAGGGATGTCTGGTCAGGCAACGGGAGAGCGGTTCTCAGCAGTGGCAGTGCAGTGGGCTGTGTACTGTGTAGGAGACTGCACAGGGGACAGATGTTTGGGGGGCGGGGGGAGCTCCTGCCTGGAGCTGACAAAAAAGATTCAGAAAACCTTGTGAGAAGAGGCAGAGTCATTAAATCCTCATTGATAATGATTTCCCAAGTGGATGCCTGCAGATACACTTGGGTCTTAGCAACCTGAGGAGGGAAGCAAGCATGGCTGCTATTGGATGTCCTTGGGAGCTGACTGTGGGCCTGATTGGCTCCATCTCTAACCTGGTCTTACAGGGCTGATTAAGAGGTTGGTGCTGGGTGAAGAAGCTTGCCTCTGAGGGCCAGATCTCTGCAGGGTAGTGCGGTCTGGTGGGCCTAGAATAGCTGGTGAACGAGTCCAACCTCCCTGCTCCTTGGTAACCCAGAATGCAAAACAGGAAAGAGGCTGAGTGTCTCATTCCCAGGAGGTAACTCAGTTCCCTCTAGACTTGCATTGCCTCAGCTGCAAGACAGGGATTAGAAATCAGACCAGGCTGTGATGCTCTGAGGATGGCGTCTGGCTAGACGCTCTCAGGGATCCCAGGATACTATCCTACCCCTGCCATTCCCCGAGGGCATTTCCTGACAAAGGATCAGGAGGGCCACTATTGAAGTATTGGTGCCCATCACAGTACAGGGTTCCAGCAACTTCCTTAATCTATGCAGGGACAGATCTGGGGCGGGAAGGATCAGTCAATGGCCCAAGAGCCAAGTGAGTAGCCTAGCCCCAGACATGGGAGGCCATGCCAGAAGGTATCAGGTCCAGTTGCCATTGAAGATGACTGGGAAGGGGAAGATAAGAGAGAGAGGGATACAGGATGGAGAAAATGAAAAAGGAGAGGCAGGAGATTAGTGGAGAAAGTTTTCTTCATGGCAAGCAGACAATAGCCTTTCCCAAGATGGTCTTACTAGGGAGGAGGGAGGAGAGACTCATTTCCAACTCTGTGTCCTCTGACTCCTTGAAGTTCCACCCTGTAGGATATTGCTCTTTGGACTAACTCATCTATCTTCAAACTAGAGATGAGATAGTCAGGTTGGGGCTGTGCCATGGGGGTGGGGGGATCCAGAGCCCCTCTGGCCAGCTCAGCAGGAAGAAGAGAAGACAGAAGGGCAACTGTCTGACTAGAGATCGTCTGGCCAAGCAGAATTCTACAGCTGGCTTGAAGGGGACATGGAGACTACTCAGGGATGCCTTGCAAGTGCGGGGGTTGGGAGGGAAGAGGAAGTGGGTGGCTTCCAGACTCACTTAGGTCTGGCCCCAGCAAGGTATTGGGTCCTTCCTGGAGCAGCAGAGGTCTGGTGAGAAGAGGGCCAGAGACTGAGAGCTGTAGAAGCCCAAAGCTGTGCATTTGCTGTGCAGCCACAGCCTGGTCACTCTGCCCCTCACAGGAGGATTTCCCGATCTATAAACTCACACCCCCAAACCTGAGACTACCCAAGTCACCAACGGACCCCTCAGAGTATCCTTGCCGTAGCATGAGGTGACTGCCCTTAACAGTGTGTTTTATTAGGAAGTCCCTAACTCAGGGCTATTGGAATCCTGCCCATCTTGTTCACAGTTCACAGAGCAACCAAGACCTGACTCTGTTTAAAAAAAAAACAAAAATAAAAACAAAACAAAACAAAAAACAAAGCAAAACAACAGCAACAACAACAACAAAACACCAAGGCCAATTCTTTTCTGTTGAGGTTAAACCACTTCCCAGCAGTCTTTGGCTTTTAAGGCCCCCACAAGATTGCCCACCAAAACAACTGCATCGATTGGGGTACTACAGGCTTCCCAACATGACAGCGCCTAGCATCCCACCTTACTGTCCCTAGGGCCATTGCTCCTATTGTCCCCTCTGCCCACTAACTTCTACCACCCCTCAGATCTCTTAGGCCTCTCTCAGGCCAGGCCAGTTCCCTCCTTGTAAGCATTGCCACAGTTTAACAAGATGACCAGCGGTCCAATTCATCTTCAGTTGTCCACCTCCCAAGCTTAAACGCTAGTTACACTCTCTCTGGTTATGCTAGTGTGTGAGACAGAGACCACCTAAGCTTTACTCATTCCCCAAAGCACAAGTAACATGCTTGGTGCACTCAAGGCACATTCACAGAGTGCCAGGGCCTGGGATGAGGCCAGTGTTGGGAGGACAAGCATTGGAATCAGACAGAGCAGGGACCCAGCCCCAAGACCAAGCTTTCCCCTCACAGAGCTGTCCAATCCGGCAGCAAACCCACCTATGCTAGCATTTGGGGCCCCATCACACAGACAGCGGTCACCAGCTCTCCTTTCCATGAGCCCTTGCTTGGATCTGAGGACTCGCAGCCCAGGACCTTGTTTGAGCCCAGTATCTAACTAGAGATAGATTCTCAGAGGGACAATATGGCTGGATCTCACTAACAACCCCCTCCCCCGTTCTGTGGCTGCCTGTGGGAACAGACCTACTTGTGGGGAATGGTATATGGTTTCACTTTTATGCTTTTATAGTTTTCAAATAAGAACACAAAAAGAGGAAAATTGAAACCACCCAGGGAAGCAGCAGGGGCTCATTTTGTCGGCAGCCTGATGCGTTTACTGGGCATCAGCACGAAGGGCCGGTCCCATTTATTTTTTTAAGGCCCTGCCTTATGAATCCATTGGGTAGCCTGGTGGCAAGATGCAACCCATTATCAAGAAAATGGCTGAACAGTGCCATGTTGCGCTTGCCCGGCCAGCATGCCACTCACGACTTCTGAAATCACTTGTTTTCTGGCCAGCGTGAGCCAACTGGAGCTGTGGTTCTTCCTGTTGCTCTCCAAGACCCAATGCCAAGTGCATTTGAGATACTTCAACAATCGCCTCGGCATGGCTGTGTGCCGCCAATGCGTGTTTGCTGTAATTACACAGCCTCTGAAGGAGGAGCACAAAAGACTTGTTGATTTTGGACGGGCTCAGGTCCCTAAGAGATGAGAGCTGACCTGGGCTCCTGGCATAGAGTTGTGGGCAGGCAGGCCCGCTGCCCTGGTGAGGACGTGACCAGCTGGAGCAAACCTTGAACCTGGGCCATGTCCGCCAGAACTTGCCCACTTGCCCCAGTTCTCTTGGCTCTCCTGCCAGCTGACTGAAGAGCCGGTTTGCTTTTGGAGAATAACCGGAGAGAACGCGGAACTGGGTCCTATAAAAAGCAGCTCCCTCCTTCCTCCAGCCAACAAGTCCCCGAATGATAATCATCTCCGAAATTGGCCAACCTCCCTCCTTCCAGACCCCCCACTCCTCCTCCCCTTCCCTCCCTTTTAAGTGGCTAAACAGACTCATTGTCTCTCTAGTCTTTGTAGGGGGTCTGAAAGGGCTTTCCTGGTGGCTAGGAGCTTCCGCCCATCTGAACCCTCACTTCCTGTTTGCCTCAGACATGTGATACTGGGCTCCTACAAGAGAGAGGCAGGTGTGGGGGTGGGGGTGGGGGCAAGGACAAACGGGACTGGGCGTGGTCACAGCTCCGGTCCTGTGAGGTGGACAAATTAATTTTCCTTGAGGAATTCTCTTTCTGTTGCCATTTTGAGATTTGGGGGACATTGTTTCCAGGCAGGGTCACACACACGTACTCTGTCTTTCTAGGGAAGGCTGTTTGATGCCCAGAGCTGACTATTTGATGGAATGAGGTGTCAATCCCACAGCCCCACCCACCCAGCCTTTCCAGCCCAAACACCTCCCAGAGAGCCCGAGGCCCTGGCACCTACTTTTATGGATAGCACAGAACACAAATTGAAAACCATGAGCTATGATCTTGAAGGGCTCTGCCAGCCTTAGGTTAGGAGAAGAATCCAAGCCTGCCGAGATACAAATGCTGAGGCTGTCGCTGACAATCTCAGTGGACCTGATTCCTGCCCAGAGACGGGGGATAAATCCAGCGGAAGAAGGTGAGATTGGAGGCCCACGGTACCAACAACAAGAATGATTTTACTCCCGCTGAAGTTTTCTTGAGCACCTGGCAGGCCGCCATGAATGTACTTAGGCGGAAAATCACCAGGAAAAAATGATATAATCTGACAGATTTTTCACAGGCTTAAATATTCATGAATTAAAGGAATTGGCAGAATTTTCTACATTATTAGCTTTCATCATGGCTGCAGGAGCAGTTGGTACACTGGCTGCTCTTCAAGATCCATTAATCTCGTCCATCACGAGAGCAGCCATTTTAAAATTAGCCGTGTTTCCCTGAGTGATGGTGTCGGGGGAGATGAGGAGACTGGAAGGCCATTCCAGTGGCCCCTTCCCGTGTGAGAATCAGCAGGGGAAACAGCTCCTCATCGGGAAGGGTCAGCATCGCCCCAGAGCACAGGGCTGAGGAAGTCCAGGCGTGTGCTGGCTGGGGCTCACACACACACACACACACAGTTACTATTCAGGAAAGATATCACAGAGAGGTTAGGTCAGCGGTTCCTGATCCCACAGCAATGATAGTCAGGCCAGAACTCTCATCCAGTCATTCTGTCCCCAGAGATAGTGTGTTAATCGTCAGCTGTGGCCCTGGGAGTGGGGTATTCTTATAAACACATCCAGAATATTCGAGGAAAAGGCCTCTTTCAAAGCAGGAGGCAGTGATAGGCTACATGATCCCTATGGAAACTTAAGGGCCATCTTCACTCTTCCCTCCCTCCTATCAACACCATACCCCTCCTCCCTTCTTCCCCCTCCTCCCTCCCTCCCCCCTTCCTCCCTCTTTCTTTCCTTTCCTTTCACCCCTTCCTTGTTTTAAGATACAGCCTTTAACTTTTCACATATGGTGATCAGAAGACAGGATGACCGCCATGGACAAACTCCTTAGACTCTCCTCATTTCCAGAGCAGGGGCGTGCTGGCCACGCCATGCCTCGCCACCTAGGCCCATATGCAGAATTGCCAGGCCAGACAGGATGTAGAGGGAGTGAGGGGAGGATGGGCGAGAGCTTTGCTCTGGGGGGTCAGGGGTGCGGGGACTGGGGGAAGGGTTAGGAGAGCATCCCTGGGTTGAGGAGTTAGGGTTACTTCAGTGAACTCTTAGACAGAGGGATGATCCCCTGGATGTACTCTGGTCTGGTACCTGGCCCTGGGTCTGGGTGAGGGATAATGGTCCTGAGCATGGCAACCTAACAATAGGTCTAGTGACCAAAACTTCAGATGCAGGAAAATAAAAAGACATGGAGAGTATAGTCCCTTCCACATACTCATCCACCTACCTGTCTAGATATATAGTGGACACCTTTTTGTTTTGTTTTGTTTTTCAAGACAGGGTTTCTCTGTGTAGCCCTGACTGTCCTGGAACTCTGTAGACCAGGCTAGCCTTGAAATCAGAGATCTTCCTGCCTTTCTCAAGTGCTGGGATTAAGTGTGCACCACCACTGCCCAATTTAGGTCAGCACTTTTAATACTGGGTGCTGGTGGTGGTAAGTTCTTGATGGTGGTAAAAGTTGCAGACACGACACGGGGCTGGATGGTTCAGTAGTTAAGAGTACTTGCTGTCCTTGTAGGGGACCTGGATTTGATTCCAGGCATCCATACGGTAGCTCACAATTTGTATTTGTAACAATTGTATTTGTAACTTGAGTTTCAGGGTACGGAATGCCCCTTTTCACAGTTTAAACTCTCTAGGCACCAGGACATACATGGTAGACACACATACAGGCAGGCAAAGGACTCACACACATAAAATAAAAAATGTATAACAAAAGGAGCTGCAGGCTAAGTAGAGGTCTCCCTTTCCTCATCTGCCCCCATCTCAGAAGCAGAGTTCTAGGGGCAGGTTCGAGATACTTTCAGGCTGTTCTGAGCTCAGGTCGGCTTTCTTGTACATGGACCAGGACTCGAGGAAACGACAGGCACCAAGGGATGCTCTCGTTCAGCTAGTATCTGAAATACTTAACATCCCAGAGACCAAAGAGCTATGCTGAACAAGTGTCGGCCTCGAACAGCCTGAACATCCAGAAGGAATGGGTTTGGTTGCGTGCCACCTGCCTGGGCAGGGCTGCTTGGGGGATGCAGGGGCAGGTGTCCCTGTCTGCCTGCTGTGACTAGCTTCCTTTCTGGGTCCCAGAATGACTATCTGTGGTTGAGGAGTGCTGTCTGTCTACAGACAGATTGAGTGGGGAAGCTGGTGTTTGGGTAGCTTTTCTCACGTTTATCATCGACAATAACCGTGATTACTCATCATAATAATTAATAATTATTTACACTTGTGTGGTGCTTATTTGTGGAGTGTCTACGCCACTGCCAAGTACTTTATAACAGCTTATAAATGCAGCCAAAGTTTGCTGAGCCCTACTGGAGACCAGTTAGCATTGTGTTCAGCACTGTCTGAGCATTGCTGTGTCCTGGCACACATCCCTGTGAAACCATAATGCAACCTCCATTTTACAGACAAGGACGCTGAGGCTCAGAAAAGTTAAGGGATTTACCTGGGGCCAGACTGAGTTAGTGAAAGAAGTGGACCTCTCAGTTCAATCTCCTCCTCATCCAGCCTGACCCTGGAGCCCCGAATCCACAGAGAATGAAGAAGGTTCAGAGATGGGGTAGAAGGCGTAGGTGTTGAGGCAGTGTGGGTGTTCCCTGGCCAGCCCTATGCCCCAGCCAGCAATGAGCATTAAAAGAATAAGATTTCAAGAATTGAAATAAGATTTCAATAAATCAAAAATAAATTGAAATAAGATTAAAAGAATAAAATTTCTCTTGAGAAACTTGAGAATTCGGGCATAACTCTGAAGCACTACTCTGGCACTGGGGCCTCCAACAAAGCCATTACAGTGTCAAGCAATTCCCTAAACTTGGTTTCTTACGAGGTGTGACTTCCTCCTGAACTCACTGGTCAAGCTGAACCCTCAACCACCTTCTCCCTCCCACACGTTGTGCACAGCCTATCACATCTCCAGGGGACATGTGCAGACACATACTCACAGGACCCCTTAGATTTCACACGCTGATGCTGAGAGAACACACTTTTGTTGTGCACTTTATTGATATTAATGCTGGATAATCATCTGTGGACTCGGGGTTCTGACAGTGGAGGTAGGCACCTGCTGGTTTCCCTGCTCCGCCATTTCAATGCCCAAGAGAAACTTCCAAAAAGGCCAGACAGCTTCCCTCCAGCCCAACCAGAAAAAGTGGTGGATAGTCAGCCCGTGTGCAAGATTCATGAAGCTTGCTCCCCTCTACTGTGTGGCCATGGTGAGGGATGAATGGAAGAGAGGGACACAGAGACGTCCATCGGTCAGTAGAGGCCCTCTCTCCACGCCAGCCCTGGCCGCAGAGCAGAAGGCTACTCTGGCCCCTAAGTACCCTCTCTGTTGCCTGTTACCACTAGGCCTGAATCCTGAAGGCCTGGCTGAAGGACTGAGGGGTAAGGAATCAGGTATAGAGCATCCTCTGGCCTGCCTGTAGCACCCTGAGACGTACCCTATGCACCGCACACCAGACCAACCCCTCAGATCACCGGGTCCCCATTGTATCTTTGCTTCTCTCACCCCCACTGCCTGTCCCCACCTCCAGGTCCCCGCAACGTCTTCCTCTCACCCCAAGTCAATGAATTTCCACATGTGCTCCTTTCCCCACCACATCCTGAGCTATGGGGCAGGGCCATCTAGAGACCACATGGGACTTCCACATTGGCGAGCCTCCCCAAGGAGGAGACAATATGTGCAGGGTGAGGAGAGGCTCAAGGGGTGGAGGTTTAGGGTGTCACACACACACACGTGTGTCCCCAGGCTGTGTGACTGACAGCTGGGAGCAGGTAGACCCCTGGGAAGATAACCAAAACACACGTGGGAAGGAATACTGGGTGATGGACATCCACAAACACTTTGGCTCCTGTCTGAACGGGTTCTGTGAGACTCTGGGGTGGAGGGAACTTCTTTACCCACTAGCCTCCAGTAACCCAGGGACTGTCCTTGACTGGCCCCTTAGAGCAGAAGGCCCTGGGCCTGTGTGAAGGGCCACCCAGCCCCATCTCGCTCATCTCTGCTGGTGCTGGGCAATCCTAAGCCAACAGTAACTCAGAGGAGCTTACAGCCCTGCCTCTCTGCCTTGTGTCCTACAGGCTGCCGGGCAGTGTCTCCTAACAACACTCAGGGAGGGCCTGGGTAGTTGATAGTCTGTAATATTAAGCTAGTGGGCATTTGTCCTGCTGGCTCTGTCCTGTATGGTCCCCTGGTAGAAATGACCATCCTTATCAGAGGGAAGCAGTAGTCCAGAGTGCACAGTGGCTGAGGTCACAGACTCCCTTGACCTTCAGGTAGGAGTGTCAGTGGGGACAGTGACACCATCCCTGGTTTTCAACTCTCTGACAAGTATTCTCTCTCCTCCCCTTCTCTATCTCTATCTCTGTCTCTGTCTCTCTGTCTTACACTTACACACACACACACACACACACACACACACCCTTTGCTTCTCTCTGTGTCTATTTCTCTATTCCTCTGTTGCACTGTGTGTGTGTGTGTGTGTGTGTGTGTGTGTTCCCATACCTGTGGAAGCCAGGGGAAGCCTCTGGTATTCTCGGGCAAAGTCTACCTCATTTTTTGAACCAGGCTCCCTCACTAACCCAGGACTATCCAAGTAGGCTAGGCTGATTACCTCTAACCCAGAGAAGAAATTATGTCCAGCTTTTTTAAAGTGGGTTCTAGGTATGGAACTCATGTCCCCATGCTTGCAAGGCAAGCACTTTACCAGCCCAGCCATCTCCCACCTCCTGTCCCATCCTTCTGACCCTTTATTTTCTGTCTGGTTACCCTTCTCAGTAGTCATCTTACACTTAATGATAATGTAGCCCCAACCCCAGGCCCATGCATCTGTCCAGGATACCTCCCAGCTGCTCTCTGGACCCAAGAAGCCCCTTATCCCACATCTGTGAGGATGCAGAGACCATAATGGGAGCCCACCCCACTCCCGGCCTTTCCACTCATGGGCTCTGCTGCCACCAGATCTTTGTACAGATAAGGCAGCAACCAACCGACCTGCTCTGCAATGCAGGGGTGCAGATGGCAGGCCTGGAGCTATCAAAGCTGTGATCTTGTAGTCCCTCCTGATAATCATGAGGCCAAAACCCAGCTATGGAAATCTCCCTACCACAGGGGGCCCTCTGGGTCGGAGGAAGCAAAGGTCAAGCTCTTTCTTCTGGAAACTATGTAGTCCTATATGCTCCACAACCACTAGTCCTCCCACAGTTCTGTGACATGAAATGTAAAGATGTCTGGGCAGCTGACCATGCATGGGCATTGAAGAACTCAGGACTCAGTTTTCCTATATGTAAAATGGGAATAATGATGCTACGGAGATGGTTTTTATAAAGTTTAAAGGAGTCTGTGTGTGTGTGTGTGTGTGTGTGTGTGTGTGTGTGTGTGTGTGGTGTGCAGGAGCATGTGAGCCATGACATTTGTGTGGGTCAGAGGACAGCTTTTCAAGCGTCAATTCTTCCTATCCATTGTCAACTCCAGCTTCAAATTCAGACTATCGGGCTTGTGTGTCACATGTCCCTACCTGCCACATGGGTTCTAGGGATTGAATTCAGGGCCTTGTGCTTTCAAGACAAGCACTTTGCTGACTTTGATATCTCTCCAGCCCATTAGTGCCAGTGCTGATATTGTTCTGCTTTCCCGTGGTCCAACCATATAGCATGTGACACCGCAACCATCTCCTCCTCTATGTGACAGGGCTCAGCCTGGGCCACCCTGGAGACTGAGGGTGGCGTGTGTAAGGTGGCTGGCAGAGTACCTACCTCTGACTCTAAGCAGAGTCTATGGCTACTTTCTTTCTCCTTCCACATAAATCAGGCTTTGGGGCCCAGAGAGGTGTTGAACGGAGCGGACCCCCCATGCTAATGGCAAGTCTAGAAACAGAGCCAGAGCCCTGAACTTGCCCTGCGTCTCCAGCTGACACAGTCCCGGGGTGGTCAGAGCCACCCAGCTCGGCAGCTCCATCTGAATTCCTGATGTGGCTTCTAACCTGCCAGGCACCGTGAGCCTCAGCTCTCTCCATCCCTCACCCATCAGTGTTGACTGAACCTATTACTTTCAGGACGGAGTCCTTCATCGTCTCCAGCTCAGGGCCCTTCACAGCTTCATAGATTTCCTCTAGTGGGGAAGCCATCCATCAGGAAAGCTGGCCTGGAAAGACAGGTACATGAAGCACACAGCATTCCCTCCCAGTGACAGTGGGAAGACTGTCCCAGGAAAGGGGCTCGTTTGAGACAGTATGATCCCTGCCAGGCCCCTCGCAGTGCCTGTCACCACATCAGTGCACATCTCTGTACCCCTTTTTGTCTTGTGGGGCCAATGTTGTCATTGAAACACAGCTCAGTTCGGCTGCAGATTTCCCAGCATCCTACAGTTCCCAGGCCTTTGTCTGGCTGGGCTCCCTGGGTGGTAGAGCACCCACCACACTGGAGAAGGTCAGCTTCGTTCTGAGCTCCTCCTGGATTGCAATATGTTTGAGCCTGTAGGTGGGAGTGGCTCCTGACTTGGATCCTGACTCAGATCAAAGGCAGGGAGAGTAGCTGCAGAGAGGCAGTATCCCAGCTGAGTCTGGGGTAAGCTTGTCTGGGTGCCACTTGGGGCCTAAAGATGAGGCTAAGGGATCAGGAGATAGGTGACAGACTACAGAGCCCCTCATGACTGCAGAGCACCAAGCTTAGGAAGGTCAGACCAGAAGAGTGTGCAGGCTCTGAAGCCACATTGCCTGACTTTAATCTCCCTATCTGGGGAAAGGAGAGAACCTACCCCCTCAAGTTGCCCTTTCAGTTCCAAACATGTGCCACGACGTGCAGGTAACACCACCCTTCCTTCCATCCATCCATCCATCCATCCATACACACACACACACACATATACACACACATACACACACACACATATACACATACATACATACATACATACATACATATATACATACATTTAAAAATACACTTTTTAAGTTAAATGTAAGTCAGGAGCCACTCCCACCTACAGGCACAAAACCACTGCTATCCAGGAGGAGCTCAGAGCAGAGCTGACCTTCCCCAGTGTGGTGGGTGCTCTACTACCTAGGGAGCCCAGCCAGAGCAAAAGCCTGAGAACTGTAGGATGCTGGGAAATCTGCATTCAATTAAACTACATGTGAGTCCATTGTCTTCTCAGAATCACAGTCTCCATCCAGCTAGGAAGTGTGAAACTGAGCGAAAAGAACAGATTTGGCGTGGAGGGACAAACCAGGCAGCCTGCAGGACACCTATAGGAGGCAGCCTGTGTGGCAGAGGGCTCACACGCTCCTGTGCCCCTCCCCCATCAGCCCAGCCCAGGAGGGCTGATCCTCAAGCCCCCTGGACACAGAAAATGCAGGGCTGGACAGGAGCTCCTGACTGAGTGGGAAGGGAGGGGACAGATAGAAAGCCTCTCTGCATGAGCTGCCCTCCCCATGATTAGTTCCTGACAGCACCTTTTCATTAAACTGTCTCTTTCTGCGGGCTCTGGTCCCTAGAGTAATGAAGGCCTTGACTTCCTTCATTGCTGTCTGCCTGTCTTCCAAGCAGCTGCCTCTGTGCTTCTCCGAGCCTCTGACATTTTCAGAGCCAACAATTATGGAATCCAAAGATGATTCTAGAAGGCAGCGGGAACTTACCCCTCCCACCCATGATGTCTGATATGCCTCGGGCCTTGGGACAAAAATGTTTTTTTTGTCACAGTCCAGCCTGCTGAGGCTAGAATGGCTGAAGTCAGGAATCCTGGAAGCCAGGAAGGCTTTGGCGGGAAGGTGCTGAGTTCTAGGGGGTCCCCATTTCTCATCCTGTCGCTGCATCCTTCTCTTCTTCCTCTCTGCGGTATTGTGCTAGTTTTGAACCTGAGACTGCATCGATGACATCATCAGGCAGAGAGTACCTGGTCAAGAAGGCCCCCCCACCCATGCCTTGCACACACACACACACACACACACACACACCCCGCATGAAAATTTTATTTATAAAACTACAGAACCAGAGGCCCAGGCTCCGTTCACTTGGAAGCTATGGGTCAGTTTCCAGAGCCACCCAGGGCCTGTACACATAGTCATCCAGAGCTATCCTCTTTGGAAATGTTCAGTTCGCACATTTCTTGATCAGACACCGGGGCACCGAGGGATGCTCAGTAGAAGTCTGTCATAGCGTCTGGTTGTCTGAGAACTGGAGTCTGATGTGGACAGGAGCCCGAGAGTGCAGTGCTGAGCAGCGAGGTCCCAGGGATGTTCTAACCCCAGCTGCCCAGCACTGGTGGCAGGGCTACCCTTCAGAGCCTGGCACCTCCTGCACATGCCTGACCTGAGCCTTCAGAACGGCCAAGGAGCGAGGTCTACTCAACTGAGCTGGGCAGCTGGCAAGCCAGTCTTCTGGAGAGCTGGGAATTTCCTCCAAGTTCCAGAGGCTTGGCCTACTTTGTGCTGGGAGTTGGCCCTTGAAGGAGGCATCCCACCATAAGGCACATTACCACACTTAGGTGCCATCATCTCTGGTCATGAGTCTGTCCTGGTGTGAACAATGGCCGCTGTATTACCTCCTTGCTCTGAGCCCTGGAAGAGGCTGGGGGGGGTGTCTATTCCTTCTCTACCACCTGATCATTTGCTGGTATTGCTGAACTTCTCCTCTGGCCTAAAGCAATTCTCCCTCCCTCCTTCCTTCCCTCCATCCCTCCCTCTCTTCCCTCCCTCCCTCTCTTTTTCTCTTTCTCCCTCCCTTCCTCCCTCCTTCCCTCCTTCCAGCTCAAGGACACCCAAGGGCTTTTTTTTTCTCTATCTAATCTTTATGAACTCTTGGAATAGGAGTATTATCATCTGCTAGAACTGTGAATCCTGTCATCATTTTTGAACTGTGACCTTGGGCAGGTCACTGTCCCTCTAGAACTTCAATTTTCCCACAAACAAAAGAGTATAATCATTTTTTAAAAACACAATTTATTCGCCTGATTTCAATCCTAGCGTGTCAGGCATTAATTATTCAAATGCTTTATAGAAATAACCTCCTTCAGTCCTTATAAGGAGACCTGGGGAGATGGCTCAGCGGGTGAAAGCACTTGCTGAACAGGAGTAGGACTTGAGTTCAAATCCCCTGCACCTGTCTAAGACCCTAAGTGTGTCCCCTTATACAAACCTATGACCCCTGCACTGCAGGAGGCAGAGACGGGGATAGCTGGAGCCTGCTGGCTGCCACCTTAGCTCTAGGCTCAGTGAGAGACCCTGTCTGGAGAGAATAAAGGAGAAAGTCATATAGCAGAAGACTCTAGCTTCCATTCCTACACACACACACACACACACACACACACACACACACACACTAACTACATGGAATGGTTGATGACTTAGGGTTTCTATTCCTGCACAAACATCATGATCAAGAAGCAAGTTGGGGAGGAAAGGGTTTATTCAGCTTACACTTCCACATTGCTGTTCATCACCAAAGGAAGTCAGGACTGGAACTTAAGCAGGTCAGGAAGCAGGAGCTGATGCAGAGGCCATGGAGGGATGTTTCTTACTGGCTTGCTTCCCCTGGCTTGCTCAGCTTACTTTCTTATAGAACCCAAGAATACCAGCCCAGGGATGGCACCACCCACAAGGGGCCCTCCCTCCTTGATCACTAATGGAGAAAATGCCTTACAGCTGGATCTCATGGAGGCATTTCCTCAATGGAAACTTCTTTCTCTGTGATAACTCCAGCTTGTGTCAAGTTGACACAAAACCAGCCAGTACAGTTGATAATGTTTAATTCCAAGTTACCATGGCCAGACACACAGATCTGGGACTCCGGAACAGCCAGCACCACAACTCCATCAACGTCCTCTCTGCTGTGTCCGTCTGCTCAACACATGGCAGATGCTCACAAAATCATACTTAGCGCCCTCTACGTTCTTTCCCCTTCATACTCCAGGACAGTAAACATTGTGGCCACACCAAGTGGGGCTGCGACAGGTACTAGAGGCTGAGAAGAGCACTGGCAAGTGTCTCCCGTTCCCCTTCCCCTCAGCTCCAGGGCAGCTGACCCCAGAGCTCCGTGTGCTCTGTGGATCTGCCTCTTTCCTAGGCAGGAGAGCAGGGCAATGTTGTAATCCCTGCTGTAGACTACAGGCCTTAGGGTCGCAGGCCTCCTCCTCTCCCGGAGAGGGCCCTGCCTGCATTGACACACTGACATCACAAACAGTGGAGGCTGAGCCTCTGTGGTGGGACTTCTGGCAGGTGGAGAACTGGTGAGGAAAAGTTCCTTCTGTGGGGCCTGCTGGGTAGATCCACACCATGTCCCTCCCTGTGGAAAACCCAGGTGACAGGCAGGAGTCACTGACCTCTTCCTCGGGGTTTCTCAGCCCAGAACCAGCTGCTTACATACAGTCCCTCACAGACAGGGTGGGCCTCGGGGGAGCTGCAAGGAGAAGTGAACCTGAGCAGTGTGCGATCCCTGGGTGAAGCTGTCATGACAGCTGTCAGAAGGGAACCCTGATGAGTCAAACGTGGCCCAGGAACCTGGCTGGGAGTGGAAAGAAGCCCCACTGGGGCCTGGGGTCCTGCTGGGGCCAGAGTGAGAGAGTGTGCTGCAATGTCACTGAAAATCAACTGGGTCATCTCTTGTGGCGTGGGTGGCACCCCGTGGGCTGCCAACCCCTGTGCTTTTATCACAGATGTGGAGATGGTATCGCCCAACTGTCTTGAGCGCCTGGCAGGGTACGAGGCCGCAGGGTGATGGCATGATAGTATTCTTGGCAGAGCCCGTGGGTCTGGAGACACCAAGGAGGGGACGGGGTAAAGCCACCATTGGGAGGAAATGATGAAGGAGTCCTGGACCAGAAGTGGTGCCTTCAGAGCAGCCTTGGCCCTGGACCAACTATCAGAGGTGTAAAACAGTTACTTTCTCCCTGATTTGGGCCAGGGCCTGCAGTGACACAGTAGGCAGCTCACTGACTTGGGGCTGTCCCCTCCTACTTGAGTATTAAAGGGTAGAGGTAAGAATAGTGATTTTGGAGTCTGCCTGACTTAAAATGAGATCTCATCTCTTCCCTGAGTACCTGGGCAACCTTGAGGGAGACAACTTCTCTGGATCAGTTTTCCCTATCTCTAAAATGGGTCCAGTCCCAGCTTCCTGGCTATGAGAATGAGTGGTGGTCACATGGGTAAAGGGATGGTGTACCAGGGTTCTCCAGAGGAACAAAACCCAGTGAAAGGAATGTGAATTACAAAGGGCTTATTAGATTGGCTTATATAACAGAGGTTGGGTAGCCCAACAATGGCTGTCTGCATACTGGGAAAGGTGGGAGCCTGGGAGCTGCTTAGTCCACAAAGATGGATGCCTCAGCAGTCCCAGTGTAGGACTAAAGTCCTGGAAGATTGTTGGAGAGCCACTTGTCTTTAGTTCATGTTGAAGGGCCAAGAGGCTGGATTTACATATTAGTAAAGGATGTACAGCAGCAGTAGCGTAGATGCATTTCCCATCAGGCAGTGAAGAGGGACAGGCAAAATCAGCTGTGTCCTCCCTTCAAGTCTCTTCAAATCCAGCCCACCACAGGAAGATGCTTGTGGTCGTCTGAATATGTATGGCCCAGGGAGTGGCACTATTAAGAAGTGTGGCCCTGTTGGAGTTGATGTGTCACTGTGGGCATGGGCTTTAAGACCTTCATCCTAGCTGCCAAGAAGTCAGTCTTTTTCTGTTTGCCTTTGGAACAAGGTGTAGAACTCTCAGCTCCTCCCACACCATGTCTGCCTGGATGCTGCCATGCTTCCTGCTATGATGATAGCCAGCCCTAATTAAATGTTGTCCTTATAAGAGTTGCCTTGGTCATGGTGTTGGTTTACAGCAGTAAATCCTAAGACAATGCTGCTGGCTTTCTGGGAGGATATCCTCAGAATGGTAATCTTCTAAAGGTGGCCCTTTGAGAAGTGTGTCTCTTAGTTGATTCCAGATTCAATGAAGTTGATGCCAAGATATGTCTTCACAGACAAGATGCACCAGGAACTCGTCCCGGCCAGCCTTACCTGCTACAGTCTTTTCCTCTGTCCTTGGGTGCTGGCTGAGAGTCTTCATCAGTGGTCTGTTTCTGCCCAGGACTTCATAGGTGTGTTGGAGGACACGTATCACAGGTTTCATGGGATACGTGGCTTCTCTGGAAACTGTTTTAATCTCTTCACAGTGAGACAAAAAGAGCATCAACATCAGGTACCAACTAGATCTTCTTAAATTATTTTCTGCTTTGAACCCCTTTTCCTACCAAGCAATTTTTGTGAACCCTCCACATGCATTGGTCTATAACATAGGTATAAAAAATCAAATGTTTACTAATATGTCAATGAAGAAAAATTGGTTTAAAAACAATTCTTCTGCTAAGTTGACTATTTATAAGGGGGGAGGGGAAGCCTCCTAGTGAAAGGGCATACTTGTTCATCCTTACAAACAGTCAAACCTTGGCTGGATATTTGGTATACAGGATGTGGACCATCTTCACTGTATTTCGGGGCTGATCAATATTTTGATTTTATAATCACCAATAAGGAAGCCACTTTGTATAACTCCAGAGTACAAAACAGCAGAAACATGCTCAGGGCTGTTTCAGAAACTTGGAAGTTCTGTCCTTACCCAAGTCGAAATTTACTTAACCATTTTCTTAAAAGTGTAACTGAAGTCAGCTACTCAAAGAGCAATTTGAAAAAAATCAAACATTCAAACATGATTCAATCTGAAGATACACGAATCTGATACTTAGATGCTAAGCATTGGTGGTGGGAAAATATTAAAAGCCTTCATCTTATATCATTAAACAACCACACTTCTGGAAGAGCAGCAAATGTTGTACATACAGAAGGAACACGGCTGTTCATGACACACACTGGCCCCTGCAACATCTCAGACGGCACGCCTCAGACGGCATGGTGAGTCACATAGGCAGTGTAAGGTGTGTTCCACGTGCGCTGAAGCTTCAGGGAAGTCGTGCAGTGCAACACAACTGTGTGCTGTCTGCTGCACCTCGGGGTCATCGTACATCCGGCTTTGCATCCGCCTCTGGTGGTTGTGCACCCTGAAGCTTCTCACTTGTGTTGAACTCTTGCAACCCTCAGATTCATTTTCTCAGCGCTGTGTCATATCCAGCTCATGGACACCTCAGGGATCTGTTAATGAGCTGGGCTGTGTTCTAATAAAGCTTTATTTACAAAAACAGCCATAAACCAGCTATGGCCTGCAGGTTGTAGTTTGTCAAAGGCTAGCCCCGTTTCAAGGCCAAGCACCCCAGCTTATTGCTCAGGGGACCTTCTTAGCATGCCCTCCCCGTCCACTCATCAGGCTGTGACAGATTCCCTGAATGTCCCTTATCTGGTCCGACAGAGCTCTCTTTAGTCCTTGGTACACAATGCTCAGTGTTGCCAACATATCTTTTATTCGTTCTTCTCCCTACTTAGAACACTGCCTTATTCCACCCCCTGCCCCATCCCCGTCTTCCTGGATCTACCCCCAGAGACTCCACCTGGTGCTCTGTAGAACACAGGCAAGGTCTCTTGCCTCAGCGTTGGAAGAGCCTGTCCTCCAAAGCCACACTCCAGTCAGCTGCTCCCACAATGAAGTGCCTTTTTGGACTCTGGTCCCTGGTGCTATACAAGGCAGTCCTTACAGGGACCCATGCGTTAGATGGGCCCTCACTCCTGCAACTCCTTTGCTTTTCTGTACATCTAATTCACAGCAAGCACCTCCACGGCACCTGCACCCATCATACGCCCTGCATGAGAACCCAAGAGTGTCTCTCTGGCATTATCCTTTCAAACACCACCCATCTTGTCCCATTTATTCTTCCCTTTGGGCACCGCCCCCCCCGCAAATTGGTCATTTTGGACACAGTCTACCATAGAGTCCTGAACCTTTACTCTCTCTATTACATTCTTATGTTTAGTTTTTGCTTTCCTGATGCATTTGATGTGATTTCTTCAAAGCTGCCTTCTAACTCATTAATTTCTTCTTTATCCATGTCTACAGTTCACTGATCATATTTTTCATTTCCAGAAACCATGATCTTAAACAAGCTTCTGGTTATAACTTTTGGTAGTGTCTTTTGCTATTTTTTCAATTCCATCTTTTGTTTCTATTCATTTGATTCATAATTGTTCTATATATGACTGCATCGTTGTTATATGCAAGTTTTCTGAGGATCTCAATCAGTAGCTTTCAACTGGTGGTGTGTTTTTCCCTCTAGGGGACATTTTAAGCTTATTCAAAGATAGCACTTGTAGTTGCTTCTCCAAACCACCAGGGGGCACCACCAACCTGGATGGCTTGCCTTGTCGTGGGTCTAGTGTGAATTCAAACCCTAGGCTTACAGAATTGTGGTAGGAAATTTTGTCCCTTAGCACTTGCTGCTCCGGAACTGAGGTTCAGATGCAGAATTAGACTTTTCATGCTCACTGCCCTTGCCCTTCCCTTCATGCGTAATCAGCAGTGTGTGTGGGTGTGTGACTAGGGTGCAGTACTCTGTCCCTGTGACATTTTTTTTAAAGTGGGCTGAAACTGGAAACAAACACATGCCAGCAACAGGAGGAGCAGGCTTCTAAAAGTAACAACAACAACAAAACATTGTGGGGGGTGGGGTAGGGCTGGGGGTGGGGGTGGGGTTAGGGCTGGGGGTGGGGTGGGGCTGGGGGTGGGGTAGGGCTGGGGATGGGGGTGGGGTAGGGCTGGGGTTAGGGCTGGGAGTGGGGGTAGGGTAGGGCTGGGGGTGGGGGTGGGGTAGGGCTGGGGGTGGGGGTGGGGTAGGGCTGGGGGTGGGGGTGGGGTGGGGGTAGGGTAGGGCTGGGGGTGGGGGTGGGGTTAGGGTTGGGAGTGGGGGTGAGGTAGGGCTGGGGGTGGGGGTGGGGTTAGGGCTGGGAGTGGGGGTAGGGTAGGGCTGGGGGTGGGGGTGGGGTAGGGCTGGGGGTGGGGGTGGGGTAGGGCTGGGGGTGGGGGTGGGGTTAGGGCTGGGAGTGGGGGTAGGGTGGGGCTGGGGGTGGGGGTGGGGTGGGGGTGGGGTTAGGGCTGGGGGTGGGGGTGGGGTTAGGGCTGGGAGTGGGGGTAGGGTAGGGCTGGGGGTGGGGGTGGGGTTAGGGCTGGGAGTGGGGGTAGGGTAGGGCTGGGGGTGGGAGTGGTGTAGGGCTGGGGGTGGGGGTGGAGGTGGTGGTGGGAGTGCGGGGGTGGGGGTGGGATCAGAGGCGGGTAGTGCACTTGCCATGGTGAGTGTGTGGAGGTCAGAGGAAAACTTTTAGGACTTGGTCCTCTCCACCATGTACGTCCTGGGGATTGAACTCAGGTCCTCAGACTTGGCAGCAAGTGCCCTCACCCACTGAGCCATCCTGCCAGCCCCTAGGCTCCTGAAGATGGGAAACTGGTGCTTGTACAGCTCAGTCTCTGACACTGGCTCCCCTTAAGGAAGGCTCTTCTCACTGGGTGCTCACCTGCTGCAGGGCAGAATGAGTTAGAGAGCCACGCTGTCACCTGACAGGGTTTCACAGGGTCAGGCTTTCTAAGGGATCTTGCCTTATCCACCATTTCTGAGTCTAGAGCTCTGAGAGTCAAGAAGTTGACCTTGTCACTTTCTCATGGGCACACTTAGCCACAGTGGCTCGCTCTGGCTGACCCGTGGTTATTCATAGCCTTTGATTCAGAAGGAGTATTGAGCGAGAGGCTGCAGAAATACTATGTGTGTGATCACATGGGCTGCTGCAGAACCTTGCTGGAGGTGTTATATAAAACAGAGATTGGTTACAGTCGCACCTATCAAAATCCCAGCACCTCTGATCAGAAGACACCTGGTTCCTGAGTTCTGAACAAGGCCCGTGTGACTAAAGCTGAGGAACCTGCTGCCACTACCCACGAAAGCACAGATCAGCACCCACACCTGACCGCCATGCATTTTCTGTGCACTTAGGGACCAGCGTGGGATGGCCAGTGTCTAGTGACCACTGTTGGACCAGAGTGCAGGGAGAAGAGTGAGGCAGGTTTCTGTGGGCTCTTTTGTCCCTCCTCCAGGACTGCCTGTCAGCCTGGTGCTAAGCAAGCCCTTGTACAATGATTCCTTAACATACACTGAACCGGCAGCAGAGACTTTGTCAAAAACCTTTAGGAAAATCACACCAAGAACAGGCTGGCGAGATGGCTTACTCAGTAAGGTGCTCATCCTGTGAGCACAAAGACACGAATCTGGGTTCCCAGAACTCATGTAAAAAATCTGGGGGGTGGCGGTGTGTGCCTGTAATCCTAGTGCGGAGGAGGCAGAGACAGGAGGACCCTGGGCCTCGCTGCCCAGCTGGTGTAGCTGAATCGGTGAGCTCCTGGCTTAGTGAGAGACCGCTCCTCAAAAGACAGAGTGGCGAGTGGCAGGCACACACCCAACTGTTAACCTTTGGCCTCCATATGTGTGTGTCTGTGCACACCCGCATCTGTGTGCTCACACACATGCACACACATACACACCAAGAACACAAGAACACAATTATTGAAAAGCACAGAGAATGTGTAATGCAAGAGAAGAAACCTAAGTTCTTCCTTTACCAAATACCCGAACTGCCCTTCCCAGAAGTAACCATAGCAACACTTGAAGTACATTTTCCTTCCCCTGTCTGAATATCTACAGGTGTGTGTAAATGCACTCAGATGTGTGTGTGTGAGCATGCGCGTGCGTTCGTGAGATTGCACTAAATTATCTATTTACTGTCTGGGGTTGTTCTTGTTACCCTAACTGCATGCTGGTCACATTAGCACATATAGACCTGATTTGATTTCTAGCATGGGAAATACTGTACTGAAAATGACCCTTTCCCATACGTTTCCAGATGTCTCAGTGTTGGGTTAGAGGTCACGCGCTTTTAAGCTTCAACGGCTATTGCCAAGCCACCTTTGAGCAACCTCTACCAGTTTACAGTGCAAGCAAATGATTGCTTCCTTGATTTCATGCCAATATCTGGGACTATGAATCTTCACTTTGGCTAGCCGGCCGGGGAGGATGTTCTCACCTGCATTCCCAGCTGACATGAGAAGGCAAATGTCGTTCTTCATCGTTGAGAGACGGCTGCATCCCACCAGCCAGGGCTGCCCCTTCATACTCTCTGCCCATTCTACGCGACGTTTATTATCCCTTCCTGCTGATCGTTGGGTGCTCTTCACATACATTTTATTTAATCTGTTATCGTTTTAATGGCAGTGACTCACATCAGGCAAAGGTGGAGATCATCAGTGTGGAGTTTGAAGAGCCTTGATAAATGTGGAAGCCCATCCCCCAAATGAAGACATGAAACATCTTCATTATCCTGAGGGTTCCCTTGGGCCCACTTCCAGCCAACACCTCCAACGGCAGCCATCCTTCTGAGCTCTGTCACCGGAGGTTAGACGTTTCTTCCTGGACTTCCTTTAATGGGATCACACAGATAAGTTCTTTTATGTCTCCATCTTTTGTCCAGTGTGTCAGTCCGAGAATCCGCCATGCATATATGCTGCAACTGGTTTTCAGGGTCCGTTGGATAGTAGTCTCTCATGTGAGTATATTGTTGGCCCTGCAGATTAAAAGTATTCAAAAACTATGTGAAACACGTGCAGACATGAGTTGTTATTGTTTCCTAAATGGCATGATGCGACAACCCCCGGCCTGGTGTTGACACTGTATGATATGTTCTAATCACCTAGAGGTGTGTCAGGGACATGCGGAGGTTCTGAGCCCTGTTGTACCGTTGTACCGGCAGCACAAGGAGCTTCAGCGCTTGTGAAGGTGGTTGTGAGGGCGTGGTCCTGGAGCTGGAAGCTGCCGGGCAGTTGAACCACCTACTAGTTGTCCTTTGTGCATCTGTTGGTTCCCTTACTGGAACAGACTGGTTCTCTTTTGGTGCTCTTAGGACCATGACCGCTCTGAACACTGAGCATGTCTTTGTATGGATGTATCCTCGGACTTCTCCTAGATACACATCGGGGAGCTGAGGAACTGGGGCCCCTGAGAGTATATGTTTAATTTTTTTTTTCTTTTTGAGGAATTTACAAACAGTTGAGGTTTGTTTTGTTTTTTTTTAAACCGTTGTAAATGTATCATGTGTGTGTACATGTGTATCTATGATGTGTGTCTGTGCATATGTATATATATACATATATATGTATGTATGATGTGTGTATGAGATCACTGATGTGTATGTGTGTGTGTGTGTGATGGGTGCATATCCCTGTACACGTGGCATTGTGTTGCATATGGAAGTCAGAGGGTAAGCTCAGGTGTCGGCCTTGCCTTGTGCCTTTTTTGAGCCAGGTAACTAGAGAATTCCCTGCCTGCCTCCCGTCTCACTGCAAGCACGCATGCTGCCACGTCTGCTCTCACTCTGGTTCTGAGCTCTGAACTGAGATCCTCAGGGTGGCCCAGCAATGGCTTTCCAAGGCTCACCCCTCCCAGCCCGAAGCAGTTTTCCACTGATGGTGCCTGGAGTGCTTGAAATACAGCAAACATGGCCACATGTCAGTCACACGGGTTTAGTGACTCTCGTCATAGAGCACTCTCACGTTCCCATGAAGTCACCTCTGGTTTCATTTTGTAGCTTCTGGGACTTCTGGGATAAAGGGTTCCTCTACTTTGTTTCCTATATTTTGTGCCTTTTTTTTGATTTAGAACGTAGCATTTTGTATGAGCAGAGAAATGTGAGGCCTGGCAGCCCAGATGGTCCTCGGACCTGAGGTTGCCCTCTGACCTCCACGTTTGTTCTGTGGCAGGCAACCTTTGTCCACACAAATGCGTGCATGTCCACACACTCACTTTTAGATCTTTACATTTAAAAATTAAAACTGCTTCTCAAGCTGGATGCGGTGGTATGTAGCTATCATCCCAGCTCCCCAGGGGTAGAGGAAGGAAGGACAGGAGTTCAAGGTCATCCTAAGCTATATTGGGAATGTGAGGCTAGCCTGGGCTACTTTAAACCTTGTCTCAAAGAAGTAAAAACCAGGATCCAGAGAGATGGCTTGTCAGGAACACATGTATTCCAGCTCTGGGGTCTTCTGTTTCTGACCTCTGTGTCCGCCTGTGCTCCTGTGCCTAAACTCACACAGACACACATAATTTTAAAATATTTTAAAAATATTTTTAAAAGATCAAAACCAAGCCCTGTTTCCCCTTCTGAGACTTCAGCCCCCATCCGCATTCTTACCATGACTTCTATGAGAAAGAGGTGGGAACTGGCTTGTGTTTACGCACATGTATGCATATTCATGCCTATAAGTGATACGTGTCTAAAGGAATACAGAGAGAATGAACCCGCAAACAGCGGGGATGGAGTGGGGGCAGGAAACACTACCCTGGGAATAAAACTTCTTTAGGCAGGATTTTTAATACTGTTTTGTGTTCTGAATCATTCGTACATAATTTGTACATGATTTACATGTTCAAAAAATTAATCAAATCAAATGAAAATTAGGAAAGAGGAAAATGCCAAGTTATGCACTAACAGGAATACATAGACAAAATTATAAATTACTAGTGAGCCTGGTCACAAAGCAAGAAGGAAAAATTAAACCTTATTTAAATAATCTTGGGGGGGGGTAAATACCCTGCCTATATATCCATGGTTGGAAATAGTTTAAGGAAAAACAAATTAAAAAACAAACAAACAACAACAACAAAAACAAACGGCTGGAGAGATGGCTAAGAGGTGGCTTATTGTTCTTCCAAAGGACCTGAGTTCTGTAGCTTACAGCCTCCTGAAAGTCCAACTCCCACTCCCTCCTCTGGCATCCATGGGCACTGCAAGTAAGTGGAATGCACAAACACACACACATGCACACACATACACAAGTAAAAATAAAACACCTTAAAAATGGCAAGGAAGCTGTCAGCTTTCCTCGTGTTTCTAAAGACGGCTAACTAGTGGTAAATTCGTAGGGAACCGCTTTCTCTACTGACACAAACTCTAGACAACTTACAGGATGTATGACTTCAAATCAGGAACCAGACACGCTGCCTCTGCACCGTGCAGTTGTAGAATGTGTGCTGGTTCACAATTCCTAGGGTACCTTTCACACGCGCACACACACACACACACACACACACACACACCCATGGAAGTCAGAGGGCGGGGGGAGGAGGGGCGTATGTGAGGCTGTTCACACGGTGGCTGGGTCAGGAAGCAGGGAGAACTAGATCAGATCCACTCCCCAGTTGTGCCCAGCCCACCCCAAGGGACCAAGGCTGCCCAGCCAAGTCATAGCTCTTAAAGGCTACCCGATATCCCCAAACAGCACCACCAGCTGGGGACCACAGGCTCAAACACACGGGCCTGCGGGAAGGAGGCATTTTACATTCAAACCAAAACAGGAGTCAAAGTTTTCCAAAATGAGATTCAAATAAGACATTTTTAAAAAAGAATTAATAAGAAAAACATCCTAATATATACACATATTGAAATATTACTCCCGATCTTATAAATCTGTATAATTATTATGAACCCATTAAAAACAAATACATTTACATAAGTAATTACGCATTTAAAGGAAAAGTCCCCGACTTCTGTCGTAATGCTTTTCAGTGCTGCCTTTCAGGTCGCGTGACAGAGTAGGAGCTGAGTGAGAGATGAAATAAGCGAGCAAGCGCAAAGGTGTGGACCGATCTACAAGACACAGCCTTGGGAGGTGGACCACGCAAAAGAACAAACTCCCAGCAGGGGCAGCTGCAGAGAAACTACAGGCGAAGAAGGAAACTAGAGGATCCATATAAAACGACCAAGAAACTATGGAACCATCCAAACCTATGAAATGAGCATCAGAAGGGGGAGAATAGGAATCTGGGTCAGAGCCCGATGGAATCATGGGTACCGTGGTCAGGCGTGAGCTGGACAGCGTGGTTCTAGCGAATGTGACCGGAGGGACTAAAGATGATGAGGTGTGTGGTCTAAAGGCATCTTCAGATTGTTCCATAAAAACGGATGTTTGCTCAGTGTGAGAGGAATTGTCTCGCATGAACAAGGCCATGGGTCGGGTCACTCCCCAGCACCAGACACAAATGTTTATGAAGTGGAATCAAGCCAGCATCGCAGCATATTAAAATGGCCTACCAGAGCATGGGTAGTCAGCCCAGTGCAACCTTCCAGGAGAAGGCCGCTCCAGGTGGGGGTGAGGGTGGGAGCGGGCTGTGTGGGGAGCGGGGTGTGTGGGGTGGGGGCGGGGTGTGGGGGAGTGGGGTAGGGGTGGGTTCTCTACCTGGGATCGTGGGTAAGTCTCTTTCCATGCTGTTCCAGCCTCAGTCTGAGCTTTCCTCCTCCACAGGAATGCACAAGTGAGGCCCAAAGGGTCACAACCACAGCTGTGACCCACGTGCAGCCTCTGATCCCGCTCGCTCATCACAGCTTTGTCACCTGACCCGAGGACCTCCAGAGCGCTCCTGGAGTGCACCTGAGCATGGTTTCGACTGCTATGGAGGGTGCATCCTCTTTCGACCTAACCTTTAACATTTTTGTTTCTGAACTCTTTGTTGTGCATGTAGTGACAACATGTGGTACTTAATGAGCCATTTTAAAGTTCACACAGCTCAAAGACATGTAGTATGTTCACTGTGTGTGTAGCCATCAGCTCTCTGGTTATATAACTTTTTTTTTGTTGAGACGAAAGACCCAACATGAAGGACTTAAAGAGGATTTATTTTGACTCCTGGTTTTGGTGGTTTCAGATCACAGTTCTTGTCTCTGCTAATTCTGGACCATGACAAGGAGTGTGTGGCAGAGGAGGCTCATCTAATGATAAACAGGAAGCAGAGACAGACGGGGAGGGAGGGAGAGAGGGAAAAAGGAAATGGGAGAGGGAGAGGGAGAGAATGCCCTGGACAAGATACCCCAGGACCTGCCTTCAGTGATGTATGTCCTCCTACTGATTCTAACCCCCTACAGTTTCCGTAACCTCTCAAATAGCATCACTATGTTGGGCAATACCATAGCCTGTGGTTTCACAGTCAAATCCCAGGGTTTCCCCTCTCTGCAGCCCATTTCCTTATCTAGTCCTCTGCAGATTTCTCCTGGAGCCCTTGCTTCAAGCCTTTGGTTTCCCAACAGGGGCCTCGGCCGGGCCGCAGAGAAGCTGTGTACAACAGCTCCCCTCTCTCATCGTTCGGCACACCTGGGCCTGGTGGTGGGCTGCAGGGATGTATTCTGTTCTGGAAACCCACCAGCTGTTTACCTGACCTGTCTGGGAGCAGACGTGGGTGACACCATGGTGCCAAGTGTCCCACAGATGACGTAGACAGGACTCAAAGGTTGATACAATATTTCCTGAGTGTGTGTGGGGGGGGGAGAGAGGGAGAGGGAGGGAGAGAGAGAGAAGGAAGGAGAGGAAGAAGGGGAGAGGAGAGAAAGAGAGAGAGGGAGGGAGGGGAGGGAGAGGGAGGGAGGGGAGCGGAGAGGGAAAGAGAAGGAGAAGAGGGAGAGGGAAGGAGAGAGAGAGAGAGAGAGAGAGAGAGAGAGAGAGAGAGAGAGAGAGAGAGAGAGAGAGAGATCAACCCCTGTCTGTTCCTATTCCAGGGTCTGGGACCTTTGTGATTATAGCTTGTATTTGTATGGAGAGAGCCACTGTTTTTGTGGAGAAAGCCCTTCCTTTGTGCCAGTGCTAAGTGCTATGCATACGCCCCCTTTTCATTCAGTCCTCTGAATGGTCCTAGGAGGTGGTGACTACCTTTGGGTCCATAACACTGGAAGGAGCTGGAGCATCCCCCAGATTAGCCTAGGTGCCCCAGGCACAGTGGGTTGACTTGTGGTGGGGCTGGGATTTAGAACTTCTGGTATTGACCCCAGAGCCCATCTTCTCCATGTTGAAGACTCCATATCCATTCACACAGTCGGTGTGACAGATAGACATTTCCTCCTGAGTTAGAGCAGATGCTCCAAGGAGGGAGTGTGGAGAAAATGGAGGAAATGGAACAGTCTAGGAGGGAGGGAGGGCCCACAGTCCAGGAGCATAATCGTTCTCTGAGGGAGTACAGAAAAAAAACCTGAATTCTCTAGAAACCATTGTTCGTCAAAGAAAAACAGGTGCTAAGGTCTCCTGAGACCTCAGCTGAGGGACCAGGAAGTCATGGTCTGCTTGTTTGTAAGTGTGTCTGTGGGTCTGTTTGGGGCCCAGGCTGTGCTACATGGTGGGGTTTCTATCTGCTCAGCAATTGAACCAGCCTAGAAAAGGCATGGTTTCCAGAAGTCCCACAGGGGCTCTAGGGCACCAGAGTTGACCCACTCACTTCCTTGGTGGCTCAGAGTCAGACAGAGCCAAAACAGATGGCTGGTTCAAACCAGTTCCTGTCAGCCCCTGGTCCCTTCCTTGGTCCTGCATCTACTCTGGCTTGTGGCTGGTGTCTGTTTTGATTGGTGGGCATCTGGGCCTCTACACAGGGAATGCCTTCCTGGGGGTGGGCACTGATGTAACTGCAGGTGGTAAGAGGGCTTTAAGTGGGGAGAATCCTGGGGGAGTTCCCTGAGAGAGGAGCGATGATCTGGTTTGGGATCAAGCCCTTGTTTCTGAATGTGGCAAGCTAGAGGTGGGGAGGCATGCCACGGGGAGGGGTTGTCATCTTCTGGTGTGTTTCTAAGGAGAAAATTGGGTTCCCATGATATTTTCTAGATCTGAGGTCTAAACAAGATCAAATAGTTGGTCAGGACCCAAGGTCTGAAAGTCTACAGATGGGTGAGGAGAAACCTTGCCGGAACCTCACATGCAAGAGGAAAAGCAAAAGGCTTTCTGTTAAACAGTGAGATTCCAGATCTATAGCCTGAGCGGAGGTACATGCCCAAGGGACATGTCGTATCAGTAGCCCTTCCTCTGCTGGGTTTAAATTGTATGGTGGGTGTGTAAAGTGCTTACTCTACCTGGAGGTATCCTGGAACCAGATCCTGCCTTCATCCCATCCATCTATCCATCCATCCGTCCGTCCATCCATCCATCCATCCATCCTTCCATATATGCATATATCAAGGATGTATGTATGTATGTATGTATGTATGGATGGATGTACACACACACACACACACACACACACACACACACGATTTACAGAATGCAAGATGTGTTCGAGCTCTCACCCTTCAGAGGCAGGCCCCTGGAGATCTGTTTCCTTCTATAGGTCCTACCCCATTAAGCTTCTACTCCTCCTAAAGGAGAGCCACCATTTAGGGACAAAATCTTCAACATGGAAACATTTTGAGGTAAATTGAGATGTAGCTCCTTTCCTTAGAACCTGCGTGGAAGGCAGAAGGCAGAGCCACCTGGCTTCAGAGGAGATGCGAACAAAGCAGATGGCTACGTGGTCAGCCCAGTGCAGAGGCTGGAAGCAAGAGTCCTGCCGTGAGGGCTCAGGAGTCTGCACAGAAGAGGACACACAGGCTTGGTTTGAACAGGGTCTCCAAGGGAGGGAGAGCAAGGCAGAAAGTAAAGGGGTGGTTGTTCGGAGCAAGGGGTCTGTATGTGCAAAGGCACTCAGCCACCACAGCTGGGGGTGTGGCATACCTTGAACATTTGGAGGGAAGATCCCGCCAGTGCACATGAAGAAGGATGTTACTGAGAGACAAAGTGGTACCTAAGAGAAGAGGCAGCCTTCCACTGTGTAGTGTGGGATGAAGACATCCCCCACAGCCACTGAGTGTCCACGAGTGTCTGCCTTGTGGACCACACATCCTAGGCCCTGCCGGGCTCTCCGTCTCAGCCACCCACCTGGTGCTGCCCTCCTTACCTGCTTCTTGACCAGGGTCATGCGACATTGATAACGAGAAAGAGAGGAGGGGATGGCTGCTGGGAGGGACCTGCGAGAGCTGACCTAGTGGGCAGTGGCCTGGGCCTGGGGATTGTGTGGACTTCCTGAGCAGAACTTGCCTTGCCCAGAAAGGCATGGGCCTGACTCATCTCTATTCTCCTCACAGCCTCACCCCAGACAGGAGCAAGTGAGTCCTTCCAAGCGCATTCATTGTCCCTGCTCCAAAGCCAAGGAAGAAGCCTCCATTTTGGTTCACTTGCCAGGAATGGAGTGGGTTTTCTTCCTCCCCACAGCCTGCCCTGGTGAGCCCTTGTCCCTGCTGCCCGGCTTCTTGGCACCGAGCCCCAGCATCTTGTTATCACGGGCGTTGTGCTGTCTGTCACCTTTTATTACAAAACCTTCTGAAATTCTCCGAATCATCTCGCCAGTTATCATGCTCAACCACAGTGAGCTTGCAGGGGCCTCGGGCTGGAACCACAAGGCAGCCATAGTACGTTGGGGACTTCTGTGCACAGGAGGGCCCCTCCTTTCTAGGTGAGTTTTGCCAAGCTTCCTTCTCCTCTTCTCACTTCTCCTTTTCCTCTCCTCCTTCCTTCCCCACTTCCTCTCCTCCTCCTCCTCATCCCCCTCCTCCTCATCATCCCCCTCCTCCTCCTCATCCCCCTCCTCCTCCTCCTTCTCCCCCCCCCCAGTTAGATAATAAAAGGAGGTAGAACAAGTCCCTCTTGCTGGAGGTGGAGGGCTGTGGGGACTGTGGGGGCTGTGGGGACTGTGGGGGTTGTGGGGCTTGCAGGGGTGCTGGAGTTCTGAGAGGAGCAGAAAGCTAGGGGAAATTAAGGAGGAGAAGCCTTTGGCTGGTCTCATGTGCCTCAAAGCTTTGTAGCAGGCAGGTTCTAGACTCAGTGCCAGGGCGGCTCACGGACTAGAGGTGATATGGAGGTGGGTACAAGATGCTTACATTTGCCTGGAGGGACAGAGACCCAGGATGATACAGAACATAAGTGAACAACTGTATAGTCTGGGTTGTTCTGATTGCCCCACCCCATTCCCCCTGTGGTTGTGGGGTTCTGGGTAGTAACTGCCTCTGGGAACTTTTATATAGCTAAATGGAAAGCAGAGGCTGGTGTCTTTCTACTTAATCTGTGTCGGGTCAGGGAGAAAACAAAGGGTTCAGCATGGAGTCTTTCTTCCCTTTGGGGTCTGGCTAGGGAAACAGACCCACATGTCAGGCCAGTTCAGGAGACCAGGTGTCCATTTGGGAAAGGCTGAGGATGAGAGGAAAGGCTTTTAATTCGCAATCTGCTCTCTTCCCACTGTGAACCCATCTCAGAGCCGCTGGGCTCCTAGGCCCAGGGAGCAGTCACTCTATAGCCCAGTCTGGCTCCTTTCCGGGAGGAAGAGCAGTATCCCATCATCGTTCACTAGAAGGGCAGCATCTGTGGACCGGGTGGCCTATGGGCTCTGAAGCTTCACTTCTGAAATGTGAGGTGAGACACACACACACACCCCCATGGTGAAACTGGATTTTGTTGTTTTACTTTGTTTTATTTTGTTTTGAGACAGGGCCTCACACTGTGTCCTAGACTGGTCTGGAACTATCTTTGGGTAGCCCAGGCAGAAGTGGCATACGCAGCAATCCTCCTGTCTCAGTGCCCTGGCTGCTGAGCTTGCAGGCTGACAGTGAGCAGGTCTGAGAGAAACGGATACACTTAGCGGTCTGTCTGCTGACCACATGACTGAGCTCTGTGTGGAACAGCCTTGAGGGGCGTTGCAGTTGACAAATGGCTCTCATGCAATGTCATAACACTCCGGAGGAGGTATTTGTCCCCCTAATTTATAGCTAAGGAAACTGAGGTGTCTTGCTCACCACCATAGGTAGGGACCAATTATCCACAGCCCATATAGCCTCACACTGAGGAGAGCTGGGCCCAGAAGCTCACGGGGCTGAGAGAAAGAAAAAAACACAAGGTGGTTGAGGGCTGGGCTCATGGTATCGACACCTAGGCTGAGGACTTGGGAAACCAGTAAGTGGGCCCTGGTTCTTACTGTCTCTTGTCCTCTGACCAAAGGACATGTGCAGGTTTAGGGGACACAGAGGATGGCATAGAAGCTGAGAGGTGTGTGTGTGTGTGTGTGTGTGTGTGTGTGTGTGTACAAGTACAGGCATGTGTGCTGTGTCTGCATGCTTTATGTGCGTACACACATGTGCATAGTCACGTGCGGGCATGCACATGGAGGCCAGAGGGCAAGCTTGGATGCTGTTCTTCACGTGCTAACCACCCTGTTTTTGTTTTTTGCTTGTTTTGTTTTTGGTTTTGATACAGGATCTCCCAGTGACCAATTAGGTTAGACTGACCGGCCGGCCAGCAAGCCCCAGGGATGGTCCTGTCGCTAGCTCTCCAGTGCCTGGATTACACGTGCTCATTACCACACCTAGCTCCGGTTACATGAGGGTTCTGGGGATCATACTCCCCCCACCTTGCACAGCTATCACTTTACTCTCAGCTGCTTCCTTGGCCTCTGGGCGTTCTGATGCGTTGTTACAACCGTTCCTGAGAAAATCCAATTTCCCATCCCAGCTTCAGCATGGATCCAGGCACAGCTGTCATTCAGCAGTCCCTCACTTCTGCTAATGGTGATCTTAGAGATGAGCTCGGAGATGGGCGGCATCAATCCGCAATGGCCACACAGCAAATGCAAACGGATTCTCCGTGACACCTGAATCAAGGCGGTGACCTTGTGTCACAAAGGGAGCTGCAGTCATAAATATCCACAGCGATGTGAAATACCAGACTGCTCTCCACAGCCTATAAAATGGACATAAATGTTTACTTCACACTATAATTACGAAGAGGGGCCATGGATTGCCATAAAAACCTCAAGATTGATGCTAAAACAACCACCTCTGTAGTATCATAAATTCTGCCTGAGGTTACACACAGTTTTTAATAAACACTAATGAAAATTTTATTTATAACTTGTTTTTAAAAATCGGTTTATTTTTATTTTATGTGTGTAAGTGTCTTGTTTGCATGTATTTCTATATACCACATGTATGCAGTGCCCATGGAAGCCAGAAGAGGGCCCTGGATCCAGTAGAGATGGAGTTAAGGACAGTTGTTAGCGGTCACATGGGTGCTGGGAATGGAACCTGGATCCTTTGTATAAGCAGCAAGTGCTCTTAACTGCAGAGCAGTCTCTCCAGCCCTTAAGACACTTTTTTTAAAGGTAGTGTTACAATTTGGTTTTTTCAAAGGCAATTAGGGAGGCCAGTGGCTGAGAATAAGTAAGAGATAAAGTATCTCAATTCCCTTATATATTTATTTTATTATTTGTTTACTGTGTGTATGTATGTATGTACGTTTATGCGGTTGTATACATGTGTGTAGAGATCAGAGGTTAATATCATATATCTCATCTCCCTCAGTCGCTTTGAATAGGGAGCTCCAGAGATCCACCTGTCTCCACCCTGACCTCATGAGAGTCCTCAGACTGTAGATAAGCAGTATTGTAGCACATTTTTACCTGGGAGCTGAGGATGAACTCAGGCCCTTCTGCATACATGGTGCCGTGGTCTGAATATGAAATGCTCTCCATACATTTGTGTGTACGAGCACTCGGTCCATGACTGGTGGTGCTATGGTCATGGAACCCTTGGGAGGTAGAGCCTTGCTGGAAGAAGTGGGTCACTGGGGGTGGAGCTTTACAACCTTGCCCCACTTCCTGTTCATTCTGATTCCGGAATCCAGGTGCAGTGCGACAGGAACCTCCCGCGACAGGAACCTCCCACGCCATGCCTTTCCTGGCACAATAGACCAGGTGCCCCTGCAACAGTAAACCAAAATAAGCCCCTCCTCCCTTGCGTTGCATCTGCCAGTGTATTTTACTACAACATCAAGGAAAGAACTAAGATGTGTCCCAAGCACTTTACCAACTGAGCCATCTCCTAGGCCTCCATCCCCTTCAGACACTCCCATGGCACCTGGGACTCTGGGCTCCACCCTGCTGCTGCTAGAGGGACAGGAGTGTTTGCCAGCAGCAATTCCTGTCCACCGCTGAGCTTGGGCCCCTCTCACTGTGTCAGTCACCTCGTCTCTGTCCTGAGGCCTAGGAAAAGGAACATTTTGGGAACTCATGTCTTGCTGGACACTTTAATCCCAGTACTCAGGAGACAGAGGCAAGCAGATCTCTGTGAGTTTGAAGTCAGACTAGTCTAAAGAGTGAATTCCAGGACAGACAGAGCTCTGTTACATAGAGAAACCCTGTCTCAAAAACAAAAACCAAACCAACCAACCAAACAAAACAAACAACCTTGTTTTGAGACAGGGTTCCAGGCAGGGCAGGCTAGCCCCAAACTGATTCTGTAGCCAAGGATGACCTTGAGCTTTTGGTCCTCTTACCTTCATTGCTCGAGCACTACCATGCTGTTTATGATTTTTCAGATCCAGGGCCTTGTGTACACTAGGCAGGGTCTCTACCAACCGAGCAGCATCCCTTGGCCTGAGAGGCCACTCCTGAGCCAGGGGCTCTTTGGTCTGTTTTGGTGCCCACAGAACTCTCTGTAAGTTGAGTATCTCCAGTCTGTGTAAGATACTCAAGTTGGATTTGTCAGTGGGAAGTGTGTCTTGAGGGATGCCCCCGGAGTCCTGAGTCTTCTACTCATTAAAATGAAAGGTTACGCATTGGACTCTCAGAACTCTCCTCTACGTGAGAGCAAGGGTTCATAACAGCTGGCAGGCAAAGCACACAGTTCTAGGCTGTGCATGGCACGCTCCAAAGCTGAAAAAACACCAACAACTGTCACTGTTTACAGAGAGGGCTGGCTGACGGAAAATAGTATGTAGCTTCCTCCAAAACTTATAAACAGAATTCACACACAAACGAGTAATCTCACTTCTGAATAGCTAGCTAAAGGAAATGAGAGAGAGATTCCTAAGTTCACTGTAGCTTACACAGCCTTAATCATCATCAGCAGGGGAAGAGAGAAAAAGATCACACAACACACACACACACACACACACACACACACACACACACAGAGAGAGAGAGAGAGAGAGAGAGAGAGAGGAACCTGGAGGGTTGTAAGCAGATAAAGAAGCCAGGCATAGACAAAGAACTGCATGGTCCTACCTGTCTGTGGGGTCTAAAGTCAAACTCTTAAGAACAGAAGCACAGGTGTGTGCCAGGGACCCTCGGTGAGGGAGGTGGAGAAGTGGTCAAAGGACACCGATTTTTAGTTACATGGTAAGTTCTGGAGGCTTAGCAAGAGGTATGATGCAATAGTTAATTATGCAGATTTCAAATTTGTTATGAGAGGAGATGCGGGGATGGAGAAATTAATTAGTCTGATTCTGGCCTTTACTCTCCTGTACAGATAGATCTGTGTTTGTAACTTAAATTATACAAGTTTTGTTAATTATACCTCAACCAAGCTAATAAATAATTGAAAAACAGTAAACAAGGTGGAAATTATATAACATTGTGACTGTGTTAAATACCAAGGGAATTCATCTGTCTAGTTCATTGGATTTTATGTGGATTTCAGCTCAAGTTTTTTTTTTTTTTTTTAGAAGAAAAAACGAGGAGAGGGGAGAAAAGGTGGTGTTGCTGGGACTAGCCTCCAGGCAGCTGGAGCCTGTGTTCCATCAGAAGGCTGAGTTATAGGACCCACCACTCACCTCCACTCATGATTAAGAAACTGTATGATCTGAGACACATCATTTTCCTTTGGGCCTCGATAAGGTGTGGATACATGCCAGCGGACGTATGATGAAGGCTGGGATCTTTATTAAGTCTTGGTCACTATGTGTCCAAGTGAATTTGGGAGTTAAAGTCTGGAATGTGAATTCCTGACTCCCTTGAAGATCTGGCAAAGTTAAGGATTGATCTCCATAATGACACAGAAATTGGGCATAGAAGATGCTAGCTGACACATGTCCCTTGGCCTTCCCCAGCTGCCATTTAGGCATCTAGATCTCTTGGCCCAGAGCAGTTGGGTCTATTTGCAATAATCCACTCCAGAGGGATGCAGAGGGCAAGGCTTTCCCTCAACCCCCATGGTTCTGGAGACTGGAGGCCTGGGTAGCATTGATGTGTGATACCCCTGGCCCTTCCTCTCCTCTCCTCAGCCCAGGTTTGTGTCCATCCCTAGTGACATGGCTCTTGCGAGACCACCCTCTTTCCCAGAGTGTGAACAGAGAATCTTCAGGGCAGAGGAGGGAAAGCAGTTTATTTCTGCCTTGGATGACAGGCTGGTTCCAAGCTCCCCGCAGCCCAGCTCCCACCCATGGTCTTCAAAACTGTGGACTCCCAATTCTCAAAGCTCCAGTCAGCCCCAGGGGCTGAAGGAAGTCTCCCGTCTTTCCTGGTCTTCTCCTCTTCCTCCTCTTTTTCCTGGTACCAAGCCACCATCCCATCAGCTCAGCAGTCCCGCTACATCTGTGCAGTTGTGAGCCAGCCTTACTGTACCTATTTTACAGGACAGACTGAGCCCCAAAGGAAACAATCTGAGCCAAAGATTCTCAACCAGGAAGAAGCTTCCTTGGGATGCAGACACAGGGATAGTTTGTAGCATCTGCTGCTAGAGACTGAGGAAAGAAAGCACCAAAGAGGAGGATGTCAGCTGGCAATGGGGCTGGGGGCTGCCCCCATGATGCCAGTCGAGGCTGTGGGCCTACTGTCCAAGCCCACCAGATGAGCCCATTTCATCCTGAACTGAATCACATCTGCCTTTGAAAGCCAAGAACCCTCTCTCCACACAAACCCAGGCCTGCCAAAGTCCTAAAGTTCATTTACAGTAAGGGTCCCTGGAGATAGCAGGGATAACTAAGCCCTGTTTTCTCGGTGACAAAGGCAGAGGGTACCTGAGTCTGCACACGAGCTCGCTTCCTCCCTTCCTTTCTGCCCATCCCTTCTTACTATTTTTGAGATTTTTTTTTCAGTACAAAAATGCCCAAGACAGCACACACCCCATCTTCCTTTTCTTCTCTGCCCTTGGAATCTCCAAATCCTGAAATCACGTGCTTCCCCAGCCAGTTTAGCATAAGAAATTAAATTAATTTTCATGCTCCAAAACTCAAGATGTAAATGCCTTTATTAATAATTTAAAGCACGATTATTTATGCCGTTTGATATTTCTCAGGTTCAGGGAAGCAATTAAGTTTTTGCTCAAGTTGCTGATCAGACAGTGTCACCAAGTGCAGGTCTTGTCCCTTCTGCCCTCCGGAGTTGCAGGGAGAGCAGAAGGGACAGAGTCTGGTGACAGCTGCTGTCCTTGCCTCCAGGGACCCCTCACTTCCTGGAGACTCTCTCTATCATATGGAAGAGAATCCTCTTTATCAGACTATCAGACACCTTTCTATCAGAGTGCATTCAGGGAGGCTACTTTGGTATTCAGAATGGCTCTGGCTTGTGAAGTGAGAAGAACTTAGAGGTCCTGGCCGCCCGAGGTTTCCTCCTTCTGAGGGTTGCCACGCTTGCAATTTCATCATTCAGGCGGCCGAAGCCGAAGGAGGGAGAGTTTGAAGCTTCAGACTAAGACTTGTCTTAAAAAAAGAGAGAGAGAGAGAGCTAGGGATGCAGCTCAGCGGACACAAAGCCCCGGGCTCCATCCCCAGCGCCACATAAACCACTCACTGTACTAGTGCAGACCTTTAATCCCAGCACTTGGGAGGCAAAACAGGAAGATCAGAAGATTGAGGTCTTCTTTGGCAACACGGCGGTGTGAGGCCAGCCTGGGCTACATGAAGCTCCGCTAACAAATAAGTAAACAAATATGTTCTAAAGTGTATTTTAAAGAGAGAAAGAAAGCAAAGAAAATCAGGTTTGCTAGCTGCTCTCATAGCATTTTTTTTTTTACTAGTATGGGGTTGGCTACAAGAATCTGAGAATACAGGCCCCACACAGTTTATCTGCGTGGCCGGAAGTATTGCTCATCTCCATTTTCTTATCTGACCAATGAGGAAATGCAATGGTGCTTAACAGGGGCCCTTGGAAGATGGAGCAGAAGATCCTTCATGCAAAAGCACTTAGCTGTCCAGCCTACCCCTCCTTCCCAGGCCTTGCGGGGCCTTCCCTCAGGCCCGCTCAGGCTCTGCCTGCTCATCGGGCCCTTCCTCATTTTCCGGTCTCACCTCTGCCCCAGTCCTGTATACAGTGAAGCCTGCCAGCAGGAAAGCCAGGCCTCCAGCTGGAGATGCTCCGTGTTTCTCAACCCTCTTGGCCTTTAGTGAGTTGTCAGCCTCTCAGAGTTCTAGGGGCTTCCTGTTCCTCTCGCTCTGGAGAAGTCCTGAGGGTAGGGTCAGGCACAGGGCTCGATAGGAGGAAGGCCAAAGGAAGTCTTAATGGTTTTGATTTGCTGGTGTGGAATGATCCAGAAAGCGAGTTCATTTTCTTTGTGGAGGTGGAACCACCTTGAAGGATAGAGACTGCAACACTTTTATCTGAGAGGAACAGCAAGTGGGTAAGAGGGAGAATATAGAGAAGGTACCGAGGGCAGAGAGGCAAGGCCTTCAGGACCATTTTGGAGCACTATGAGTCTTGACACTCTTGAGTCAATGGTGACTATGGCCCCAAGAGAAGATTGACCTGGATACCAAGCTGCCTCTGACCTGAGAGGCAGTCAGGACAGACTGCCTGCCCTCACCCACCTCAGGACCTCACACACTTGGGAGTCCTTCCTAAGTCACCTCAAAGTCTCCTAAACAAAACCTGACGTCCCTACAAGATACTCTACCAGGGAAGGCCACTCTGGAGTCCACGGGCTGCATATGGCCTAGAGTCTCTATGGAAATAGACCAACACAGAATCCTAAACTTACTCAGAATTTAAGGATTATTTATTTATCCAGGTAACTTGATTGTGGGGTTCTTGAGTGTGAACTTTGTAGAGGACAAAGTCATTTTAATATGATGGATATGGACACACGTGTGAGACTCTGGTGAGCTGGGAACAACAGGGCCCTGTCCACTCACAGAATGGACAGGAGAGGCAGAGTCATCACTTACATGTGAAAACGGGTGTGGGGAGGAAGTGGGTGGCTGATTCGTGCCTCTTATCTCAGCTGGCCCAGGCTGCATGCGGTAAGAGAACCATTAGTGGGACAGCTTGAAGAGCAAACATTAGTTTCTCAGGGTTCTGGGTTTGGATGCTGGAGACTTGGGTTCTGCAGCCCGCAGTGCTGAGCTCCAGTAAGGGCCCCCTCCTGCCTTGTACACAGGCAGAGGGGAGATGAATTAGGCCCATTCTTATAAGGACACTGCTTGCATCGCGGGAAGCTCCACCCTCATGACCTTGCCCAGTTGAATTATTCCCAAAACCTCTTCTAATAGCACAAACCTACAGCCCATGACGGTGGACCTGCTGAAGGTGTGTTAACCGGTACAAATGATATCACCCCTGAAATACAAAGTGGCCCCAGGGAGGACAGGGTCCCTGACTGACCTTCAACTGAGCAGCTGGGCAATTGTAACTGCTTTCTTGAGTTATTATAAGGAAGACATGGAGTGGAAGGCATAGGAAAATATTCCCCCATTCCCCCTTTTCCCCAGGCCTCTAAAGGTTGTGGGATGGGTGCAGACAACCTGAGCCCCTCCTCTGTTTTGTCTTATATCTACTAGGGACTGGCTTCTAGGAGCCCAGATCCCTCTAACTCTCTGCCTACTCTTCTGCCTGGAATAGCCGCCGTAGGGATATTGGCTGACTCTGGCATTCTCCCCAGGGATGGTGGCGACACGTGCTGAGTCTCTGTGCATCTCATGGTTGTTTCAAAGCAGCTGCTTCAGGGAGGCATGAAGAGTGCTCCCAGACAGTTGGATGGGATCCAAGAAGTAGCCCCTTCCTCCGCAGGTGACAGACAGGCTTGTGTAGGCACTAGGTCATGGCCCAGGGGTCCCCCCAGCCTGGCCTACCAGATGGACATTTTAAGCCTTCTCAAATGCTTAGTCACCCTGCAATCTAGGCTGGACACCCAGATCAGAAGTACCCAAAATAAAGACTGGGGGGAAATGGTTCACTGGATAGAGCCCCAGCTTAGCAGGCAGAAGGTCTGGGCTCAATGGCCAGAACCACATAAATTGAGCATGGTGGGGCACGTTTGCAGTCCTAGGGGACAGGAGGATCAGCAGTGCAAGGCCGTCTTTGGCTAATGAGTTCATTGCCAGCCTGGAATACAAGAGACTGGTCTGAAAATTAAATAAATAAATAACTAAATAAATAATCAAATACCTAGAAGAATAAGGTGGCAGCAGTGCAGAGTTCAGAGGGGTGTCACTGAGCCCAGAAAGATCAGTGTTTATATGGAGAAACTAAGGCCTGGCCCAAGAAAAGTCAGCAAGGGCTTTGGGGACATAGATGTGTATGAGTTCAGGGCCACAGAGCTTTGCCTTGTGGTTGAGTCTGTCTATCCTCTAAAGACCCCACCCTGCCCAGTGCCCAGATAGTCACGGCCCCACTGCTTGTCACAGCTTCAGACCTCTGGATCCAGGGACACTCCCAGGGCAGGCTGCTCTAGCTGCTTCTTGCTCTCCTCTGTCCCTTACAAAGAACTAGATGGCCCCTGTAACCCTCCCAGTACTGACGAGTCACTCTGGGCTGTACCGCCAGGTGTATTTACTGTACTTTCTATTACAGTACTCTTTGCCTCAACTATGCCTCCCCATTGTGCAAGATTCAGGGATCTGGGGAGGCCTGGGAGATTTCACTTCACTAGTCATCAGTAGTAAACAATCCCTGCCTGTTCCCTCTTCCTCAGGCAGGACCAACGTGGGCAAGATTGCTGGAGACAAGCACACAGTTGTCCCATGTGCACAGGCCAGGGTTCTCCAGAGATGTCCTCACACACACGCAGGGCTGGGCGAGAATAATCCTACTGGGGCAGCCTCACTAAGATGCTCTTCTTCCAGAAGCCAACTGTCTAGGATGGGGCTCTCTTTTTGGAGATCAGGAACACACATCCTGAATGCTGGGGAGGGAGTTAGTGGGGAGCGAGTTGGAAGCTACATAAGCATGGCCTCGATGAGTTGAGTTGGAGATGGAAGAGAAGATGCTTGCCCAAACTGGAGCTGTGCCAGCTAATGTTTAATGACTAGCTTTGCTAAAGACGAGAGCAAACTGCCTGATCACAGAGTTGGACAGTTCCCATGGAACAATTGTTTTACCCAACTGATAATTAGAGAATATGTAAGAGCCTGTGCAAAGCTCCTACCTAGACAGTAGGCGCTTTACAGACACTTCTGCTTGATCCTCTGCAACACAAAAACAGACGAAATCTATACACAGACACCCACAGTCCCCAGGACGCACATTCCATCCCAGAATGCCTTTCTCGGCCCCAGAGTCCTCTAGGTATCGGAGGCAGCTGATGATGCTGTCTGTCTGTGAGGCCTGCTCACATGTCTATCTTAGATTCTGTTTCCTGATGCTCAGTCTTCCAACAATGAGCCTGCTGCTTAAGGGAACATCTTCAACTGTAATTATGACCCAGATACACACCTAGTAAATCACCAGTCAATAGGGCTTCCAAAATAAATCCCACATGTTTTCAGTTGGGGCCAGTGTGAGGAGGTGGGGGAGAAAGATAAGAAGCAACTGTGGTGTCCTGACGCTGGGCACCCCAACACCCCAGCCCCTGCTCTCCCAGCCCCGTGCATCCCCACCCCCCACCCCCTCCTGAGCAGGAACAGATCTTTGACTGAGATGAAGGGACAAAATGGAACCACTCAGTCAGCGGATCAAGTATCTGTCCCCTCTGCTGCCACATCCAGCTCTCCCTAGGTTTGCTGTTCTCCTAGCTTTACTATCCCAGCATGACCTTGGCTGAGTCTTCCCTGGACAGGTGCATGGCCACCCTCCCTAGGGCTCCTAGGTCAGTTCCTCCCTTTTCCTTCCCCTGCTTTCTGCATGACGTCACTGGATGTTTGTGTCCAGAAATGTGATGTTTCCCATGCCGCTCTCCTGCTTAACATCTTCCCCACAACCCACTTTACTTCTTCCTCGCCTGTGTGGTTTGCCAGAGGGAGGAAGCATTCTTTCCACACCACACTCACCAGCTCTGGGCTGACAGACTGATTTGCAGTGTCTAGAGCTGCCAGACCCAGAAACCATCAGCTCTGGCCCTGAGCCTCGGAGCTGCAGACACTTCTTTTTAAAGGTCTGAAGGACTTCTCTCCATGCACAGCCTGAGCCATTTCTCCTGACCTAGACTGAACTCCTCTTTCTAACCTGTGCTTTTTTTTTCCTGATTTTTTTTTCCATTCTGTTCCACATACCTTGGCTTCCTGGGCTGGATACTGAGCCCTGTGTGCTCAACTCTGACCTTTGACCCTTATGAGAATATTCCCTGGTATATTCCCTGGTGTATAAGCTTTGCTCGTGGAGGCAAGAACAGCTCCTCCTATGGGAGGATGAGACCTTGGACAGTTCACTACCACTAGGGGGGCATGTGCGTGCACGCTTTGGAGGGAGATCATATTGGTGGGTGAGGGGCACAATGCTTACTTACACTGGAATAAAATGTCCTTGAACTCTGGCAGCTATCCAAAGGTCAGCCAATCACAGTTTACCCTTAATTGATCTATCAGATTAGCTTTAATGGCTTAGGGAGGAAACGGAAATGCAGCAGGAAGCGATTACAATAGACTGCTCTTAGGGATTCCATTTGATCTTCAAACAGCCTGTCAGGGAGGGAGGGGGGTCCCCATTATCCAACCGAGGCTGTAGCTCAGCCAGGCTTGTCTACTCTTCTGATGTCACTAGGCAGTAGTGGAGAATTCTGGAAAACTGCATGAACAGGCCAGGGCTCAGTCCTGGAGCACTTGGTCCCAGAACCCTGCAGAGATTTGGCCAGCATGGTTCCCAGCACAGACTTCTGAGTCTTGTGTGAGTCCAAGAAAGCTTTGGGGGCTCTCTCCCCCACCCTTTCTGTTTGCCTTGGGCCTAGGGTGGTAGTGTAGGATCAGCTAAGTTTTCATCTGGGCTGGCATGTCTCAAGGCAGCCCAGGAAAAAGACATTGATTTATGATCAAAAATGAGGAGGATGCGGGGGAGATGCAGGGCAGTAGGGGTGGGTGGGCGCTAAGAGATGGTATCAGAAAGAATAAAAAAGATTCCCTATGCCTTAAAAAAAGATGATGAGGAGGATCCTGCCCTCTGATGCCTCCGTAGGCGTAGGCTGGAAAATCTTTTCATGTAAAATTGAAATGGAATCACGAATGAGGAGAGGGTGTCTTGGGGCTTGGGTGTGCCTTCCAGGACTGAATTAAATTAAAAACATATCGATTTTCCCTGCCAACAAACAGGCCTGGCACTGGAGGAGGAGGGGGCAGCTCAGGGAAGCAGCTTGAATTCCTGTCCCAGTCCACCAGTATCCTTCTGAGTCCTGGCAATTTTATAATTGGCCCAGTGGGTTGTGATTTAAAAAAAAAAATCAGAAGAACCAATTAACAGCAGCTTCCTCTGACCTCCGGTTTGAGGTGGTAGGAGACAAGGTAATGACTTAAGACAGAAGGAAGGAAAAAAAACCCTGAAAATAAAAATAGAAAAATATCAAGAGCAAAGACCTAAATCTTTTTGGCTCCCTGATTAATAACCCTGTCAGGCCGATCACAAGCCCTAAACAGCGATGCTCGTTGCAGCTGAATTTTTTATACTTTCTATTAATCTTTAATGATAGCTTGGTCACCTAGTCTCTTTTATCTTGTCAGATAAATGTATGGTTAACAGGATAATGAGATTTCTAAAGGCCCGTCCCCGCTCCCAGCCAGCTAGTGCATGCAGCGACCTCTGACCCCTGGCAGACAGAGGCACCAGGGTGCTGGTAATTGGGAGGTGTGCTGGGGGTGTATGGGAAGCTGAAGGATGGTTTAAACTTTGATTTGAGGTCAGCAAGGTCACCAAGCTCTGGAAGACCAGCCGGGTTTTATTACCAGCTGCCTCTGATGGGGATATAATTAGATTTAGCTATTGCCTTATTAATAAGTAATCGCTTCCCCCACCACTGTGGGTGGGCAAATGTATTCCTTGGATAATTTGAGGACATGAGCCTGGCTTTATTAAGAAGAATATATCATGCACGTTTGGCCAGAAGCAGACACCCATCTGGATTTCTGGACTTTGGGGGAACTTTGTCATTTGTACTCATTTGTGATATTGGATAAACTGGCTGGAGCTTTCTAAATCTGGTCCTACCCCGGTGACTTCAAACAGCAGTTACAGGGGAATCCTGTTTCAGCCTGTTTTGATGATTCAAGAGCAAAAGATTTTTGAATAGTTCCATCCATCCACTCATGTATCTGTACATATGTGTGCCATTTGCCCATCTATTCATCTACCCATTCAGGGATTTGCGCATATACCCTCTGTGTATCCATTCATGCATTTGTGCATGCATTGGATCAACCAGTCCATATATTCATGCATGAATGCATCCATACATGTACTTATTGGGAATTCTGTTGTCATTCTTTTGATTTTTGCCTTGTTTTGTTTGGAGACAGGGTCTGTTTGTGTAGCCCTGGCCGTCCTGGTACTTGCTATATAGACCAGGCTCCATTCCTTATTCCCCAAACATAAAAATGTGCTAAAGGCTTGCTTGGCCCTAGATGAGGGAAAAGTATTTACAGAGTCAAAGACCTAACTTCAGCCTTGAGGGGACGTGAGCAGAGACATGACTGAAGATCCCTGAAGAGTGAGATGAGGGGCTGTAAGAGCCATATTGATGAAGTGAATGCTGGACATCACACGGGCAGTACTGCCCATCAGACCCGGCATCGCTAAACTAATCCTGCAGGGTTAACATGGGCATCCTTCCTGGCTTTCTGAGAAGGGCTGGGATCCAGAAAGGAGGTCACTGGGCTTAGGAGCTTGTTCTTGTTTAGGAAGTTGTATTTACCCGACATGTCCAAGACAATCCTTGGGGAGGGAGAGAGAGGGGGGAGGAAGGAGGAGGAGGAGGAGGAGGGAGAGAGAATGGAGAGTCCCTCACCAGTCCTAGACCGAGGAACTAGCTCAAAGCTGATTGGCTGCCAACTATGAAATCCACATCCTAGCCATTTGCTGTTGCTGTTGTTGGTTAAAAACCAGGGGGATAGGATGGGGGCTTTCAGAGGGGAAATGAGGAAAGGGGATAATATTTCAATTGTTAATAAAGAAAATATCTAAGAAAAAAGAAAAAATACCATTATTTAGCTTTTTCTTTAAAAAAAAATCTGAAATTTGCTATGCTGGGCACCTCTCTTCCAAGCAGCAACTAGGGCATTTAGCTTCCACTATCTTAATATGAACCTAGATACTTAAATTTCATGTTGAAATTTCTCGATGGAGAAAGGCGTACTTAACTTATAAAAGTATTCTGGCCATATTCGCTTTGTATTGTGTCTCATTGATGTCACACCATTATTTCATGTTTCATGAGAAAAAGCTGCACTAATTATGTCGTGACATATTATTAGCTGTAAGATACATTGACTCCCTAAGTTTCAAATTGCAAAGAAACATGTTTCATGGCTGGTGAAAATATAGTCGTTTCAACCAGTTCTCTTGTTTTAATTCCCATTTCTCAGAGTGTTTGGGGAGATGGCTGCAAGATCACATAGTGGATCTTGGTCATTTGTCTTTCAAAGTTCACTGGCCTTACCATCTCTGATGGGTGAGCGCCGGTGTTGGGAAGGAGAAGAGAAGAGAGGGTCCAGACCCAGTTCCCCAACCTTAATTAGGGAGACACTGTTGGTCTCCCTTGCCCAGAGGTAGAGACCCTCTGCTCCCCTCCTTTTATTTCAGGACAACACCATTCTTTTACAGACTGACCCTCTTCCCTCCTCAAGGTACAACTGCCTTCTGTTGGCAGACCTTCAAGATGGGTGCATGGGACCTGGGGCTGGGGCTCGGCAGGTGGAGTGCCTGCCTAGCATAAGGGCCTGGGTTCCATCCCCAGCACTGGACTAAGTGGACGATGGTGTACACTTACACCATTGTGTACAGATACACCCGTAATCTCTGTACTCAGGTGGTGGGTTGAGGCCGGAGGATCAGAAGCTCAAAATCATCCATGGCTACACAGAGAAATCAAGGCAGCCTGGGTTACCTGAGACCCTGTTTCAACAGAACAAGACAAAATAAACAAACAAAAGAATCAAATCAAAACCAAACAGAAAAGTAATGTAACGATAGGTCTCTGAACTATGGACTGGCAGAGGAGAAGTACAAACTCATATCTGTCTGTCCTCTCTCTGCTTGTCTCCACTAAGACTTAGGGAGCGATGCCCTCTTGGACAAGCTGTGCTGGGATTCTCTACCTTCCTCCACAAAGGCATCCAATTCCTTCATTATGCCCTGGTGTTTCCCTGGCATAGGATGACTGGGAATTCCAGAGGTTATCACATCCTAGTGCCCCCAAATTGTGAAAGTTACCTTACAGAACAAAGGGCGGAGGGTTGACTGGCAGAGAGAAGGAGGCAGCTCTTTAGACAAAGGCAGAAATTTAGCCCTGAGCCAAAGAATTCTGGCAACTTTGGTAGCTAGAATAGGCAAAGAATGGGCTTCCCTGGGCTCCATCCTACAGAATGAAGCGGTCTGGTGACACCTCGGCTTTTGCCAAATGAGATTCATTTCACGATTCTGACCTTCAGAGCTGAGCAGGAGAAATTTGTGTAGCTGGGAGTCACCAGGTCGATGCTAATCTGTTAGAGCAGTGAGAGGAGATTGAGTCCTAGCTGCCCAGTCTCCAGTTTGATCATGATGCTAAAGGATTGTCCTTGCTAGGGAGACGGCTCAGTTTGGTAAAGTACCTGGTGTGCAAGCTTGAGGGTCTGAGTTCCAATCCCCAGCACCCACATAAAAAGCTGGTTGTGAAGACGTGTAATACCAGCTCTGGAAAGATGGAGAGAGGAGGATTCTTGGGACTTGCTGTCCAGCCATCTAGCCTCAAACATAAGATAGCCTGCCTCAAAATATAAGATGCAAAGTGAGTGAGGAGGACACCCTGAGTTGACCACTGCTGTGCACATTGGTGTACACATGCTCGCACAAGCGTGTGCGCGCACACACACACACACACACACACACACACACACACGCACACACACTGTCCTCTGCATTCCACAGGCACGTGTTCTAGCTTTCTTTCTATTGCTCTGACAAAACACTGACTCAAAACAACCTGGGGAGGAAAGGGTTTATTTGGCTTACATGTCTCAATAACTGTCCATTCACGACATCAAAGCAAGAATGGTGGAATGCTGCCTACTGGGTGGCTCTTCCTTTGTCACTCCTCTAGCTTGCTCTTCTTATACTACTTAGGATTACCTGTGCAGGAGTGGCACCACCCACTGGGAGCCCAGCCCTCCCACATCAACCAGTAATTAGGAAAATGCTTCGCATTGCCTATAAGGCCATTCTTATAGAGGCATTTCTCAGTTGAAGTTCCCTTTTCCCTAATGACTCTAGCTTGTGTCAAGTTGGCACACACACACACACACACACACACACACACACACACACACAAACCCCAAACCAAACAAACAACAATAACAACAACCAAAAACAACCAGCACAACACGCAAGCCTGTGTGCCAACATCAACTCTGGAAACCTCATTACTATCTAAAGGCCTAGGGAAGGGGAGGAACTGGCTTAACACAAACTGCAGGGATATTAGTGGGACTCCCAGGGCCTCTGGCTGGAGAGGAATCAACTCTCTATTCTTCCAGACAATGCTAGCACCATGGGAACAGCCAGAAAGATGAACTCCATGAGCTCAGTGCTATTACTGCGTCTGTCTGTCTGTCTGTCTCGTGTGTGTGTGTGTGTGTGTGTGTGTGTGTGTGTGTGTGTGTGTGTGTGTGTTTGTGTATGTGTGAGTGTGTGTGAGTGTGTGTGTGTTTGTGTGTGTGTGTGTTGCTTTTGCCTCTTTGGGTATTATCTGTTTTGTTTGTCTTATTATTCTGTCTCTGCAGCAGATGGCAGGCCTGGGGTTTAATAAGGAAGGGCAGGTTATTGTGATTTTACAACATTTCTCTGCTTGTCTGTTTTTGGCAGGAATAAGGTGTCACTAAATGTTCATCCAAGGCATTTCTGGTTCTTCCGGGGAACAGCTCTTGCTTCTGGATAGGGCAGGGGAGGTCTGGCTGCTGGCAGGAGGTGCCAGGAGGAAGGGGATGCAGCAGAAGCTGCAGGAAGCCTCAGGGCTGGGGAGGACGGGTCCAGGTCTGCATTTCTGTTCTGCCAGTTCCCAGGAAAGCTCACAGATAGGAGCCAGCTAGCAAAGCCCTGTGCAGGCCACAATGACAGTCTAGAACAGCAGAGGCCAGAACTGCGGGTGTCATCCCATGTTGCTAAAGGGGCCCTGCGTGCGGCAAGGCCCTCACATCCTTTCCAGAGACCCACAGTCTTTGTAGCAAAACAGAGCAGGTGCCAAGATCAAGGACGATCCTGATTTTTTTTATAAACTACACCCCTCCCTTCATCTCCTCTTGGTACATTCTATGTTCTAGACGTTTCTTAGCCTAAGAACAAATCTCTGGCAGGACTGAAAAAAGTGAGTTCTGGAGGCAGACTGCTTGTATTTTACTATGCAACTCTACCAGGTGCCCTATGACTGGAGAAAGTTCCGAAGCCATACTTTCTTTGCCTCAGTTTCCCCAACTGTGAACTGGGAATAACAATGACAGGCACTCAATAGGATTGTCTCCAACAAGTTAACTCAGTAAGTGAACAGGATGCTTGGGGGCTTCGAGCCTCCCCATACTCATGCCCCACGCTCCTCCTTTCCTACCCACCCCAGCCTCAGAGAACACTGAATCACACCCCAGCCACTGCCTAAAGAACCAACTTCCAGATCAGTTTATCACCAAAACACAGGACAAATGTTTTCTTACGCTCCATAAGTGGCTCCTCAGCTCTGCAAAATGAAATATTCCTTTCATTACGGAATGAAGAAGCCGTTTGTCTGGGGTCTTAAGTGTCATGGATAGGGCGTGCAGCCCTCAACAGAGGGATAATGACACTGTTTATTTTCACCAGCTCAGGACAGGCTGACACAGTGTGTACACGGGGAAGGGATGGAGGCTTCTGGAAGGGGAATCAAGTATCTTTCCCTCCTGCCAGGAACAAGGTGCAAAGCGTCTGCTCCCAGACTGCTCTTGCCAGGAAAAATGTTGGGATTCCACCTGGCATCTCAAGGAGCCAGCACTGGGGAACCCCATCTGGGGAGAGAACGGGGAGACCCAACAGACCCTAGGAGGCCACCTGCCATACCCACGGTCACCATTGTCATCTCCCTCCACCCCTCCTCCCGCCGACCCCTCCCACAGAAATCCACATGCTGATTTAGAGCTCTGGAAACACAGGTGTTGAAAAGTATTTTGCTTCAAACAAACAAACATATGGTGAGTTTCCAAGGGAGGAAAGGGATTCAGAGAGTCTTGTCAACAGTCTCTCGGATCCTGATGTCTCAAAATGAGCTCTTTCTACTAATGTACTCCTCCCATTTAACCACCATACTTAAAAAGGCAGGGCTCTCAGGCTACATGGAGGTGCTCAGTTCCAAACAGGGGAGTCTGATGGCATGGCCGACACCTCAGTGGTGCAGTGACAGGCTGAGCAGCTGTATGTGGTGATCCAGGTGAGGTCTCAATGAAGAAACAAGTCACCCCAAGGAGGAGAGTGACACCCTGTGACACTGTATGCTAACTCATCCATCTGTCACTTCCCTAGAGAAAAACAGGGGTGACAGGGATAGAGTTGATGGGAAAAGTCCAGCATGTGAGAACATCCTGAGCTGAGGGGTGCTCCTGCACTTGGCGAGAAGTTGGAAAGAGAAACAGAAATGTTGAGTGTGGGACCAGCCAGGGCAGAAGAAAAGAAACTGAAGTTCTGATCTGGATCTGATGATGTGAGGGTAGGGTAGTTGGGTTGCCTGGGGTTCTTGGCACTATGGTGGCCTGGGCCACAGTTAATTCAAGGATTCAAAAGGTAAGTTAGAAGTTCTCCAGATGTCTGTCATCGTGGTCAGGCAGGAACTCCGAAACTGTTCTGGATATTTCAATATAACACCAAGAATTGGTTACCAAGACTCAAAGCTGCATAGTAACTAAAAGAAGAGAGCTGGTTTTGTCTTGGGAATGGTAACCCCAGGAGACCTGGCCTGGATACCTGGTGTAACCACCCAGGAACTTGGGGTCTGCAGTCCAGCCAGGCTGCAGGAATATTCCCAGAAGTCAGCTCCAGAAGCCCACAGGTACCTTCTCTCTCCTCTCACTTTCCAGCTTCCCATCAGTGCCTCCTATTGGTCAACTCTAAAGGAAGTCAGCTACAAGGGAATCTGGGAAATGTAGTTCCTTGGGAGAAGATGAGTCAGGAAGTGAAGATGGAGTATGTGCTGTTGGACCATTATGTGTGCAGTGCACAGGAGCCCTTCAGGATCCCGATAGTGGCCAAGATGGCTTGACTCTTTCCTATCACTTGAGTGAATGTGTGTGGCCAAGGCTAGAGTGTGTCCAGGCCACAAATTAGGGTTCCCTTGGCCTCCTATTTGCCAACTGGTCTCACTTACTCTCTTAGAGCCTTGACCATGGAGTCCACACATCACAAGGCAAAGGAGGAAACAGTTCCTGGTACTCTGAGCCCTCTTCTGGAACCATCCATACTAGAACATTCTGGGGAGAATTTTGCTCTGGGAAGAGGCTCTTATTTTGTAATTAATGCACTTCATAAATATCAGTAAGGGCATGTTCAAGAACAATCTTGGCATTAGCCTCCAGGGTCCTCCCCAGACAGTCCCAGACAGCCCCTGAATTCTCATCTGCCATCTCCAGCTTTGTCACTTGTCTATTGATGGGCGGGGAAGCTGCAGCTTGAAGAAATGACATCAGAAATCAAAAGTACCTCTACTTCTGACAGTTGGCAGGAGGTTGGCTGAGCCTGGATGGTTCTGGATTGTGTAACTGTTGGCTGGAGAGTCTTGGGGTTTTCTTTCCTGGACCCTTATTCTTTGCGAGCTAGCTCAGGCTTGTATAGCAGTTTTGGAAGAAAACAGGAGTGGAGCTATTTGAGTCTCCTTGGTCTCAGACCCCTTGCCATTCCCACTGCATGCTAGAGTCAAAGGAACTCACAGTACATCTCTGATACACAGTACATCTCTGATACAGAGAGGAGGAAATAGAGCTTACCTCAGGATGGGAAGACCGACAGTGGATTGTGGCTTCCTATGCAATGTCTCTCTTTGCTGAGACACTGTGTACCTTAGGCCAATGTCCACTCTGTCTTTCATCCCTAATGATATCGGACCTTTAGCTAAGTTCAGAATCATGAGCTTTCCTAAAGTCAGAAGATGCTCTCTAGCTGGAATCTGGCCAATAAAACAGCAAAAATCCTGACATATGCCCTTTGTCTCTTTCTGCTTATTTTCATTCTTCCTAGTACATGGACACTGAGTGTAGTATCTGGAACCAAGCAATCACATCAGGCCACAAGGCAACACACTAATTATAGCAGAGAAGCAAGGTGGAAAGACCCCATGATTCTAGTGCTTGACAACTGTGGTGGTTTCCATAGTATTGCCCCCATGGACTCATGCATTTGAATACTTGGCCCATGAGGAGTGGCATTATTAGGAGGTGTGACCTTGTTGGAATAAGTGTGGTTTTGTTGGAGGAAGTTGTCACCATGGAGGTGGGCTTTGAGGTTTTCTATGCTCAAGCTATGCCCAGTGTGACAGTCTCCTTCTGCTGCCTTTGGTTCAAAATGTAGAACTCTCAGCTCACTTTCACACCATGTCTGCCGGCATACTGCCATGTCTCCTGCTATGACAGTAATGGACTGAACCTCTGAAATTGTAAGCCAATCCCAATTAAATGTTTTCCTTTATAAGAGTTGCCATGGTCATGTTGTCTCTTTACAGCATTAAAACCCAAACTAAGACAACAATGTTTTAGGAGAGTATCCCCTTAACCTTTGTTAAGTCTACTGGAACCTAATCTAATTAGTATGTTATCTTTTCCATACTGACACTGACAGTTCTTTACCTCTTTCTCTGTTTCTTACAGGTACACCTGGCTTTCAGAGCTGTCCCTGGTCATTCTCAGTTCTCTGTTTTTCCCAGAATGCCCTCTGTCTGTGTGGGTGCCTTGACATTCACTTGTTGCTTATGTCTTATTGGAGCTCTAAACACTGTGATCTCCTTCAGTGCAGAGATGGATGTAGGGGATGGGGGATGTGGGTGGGGAATGGGGGATGGGAGTGAGGGGCAGTTTCATGCTCATACACAGGCTTCAGGACACTATTGGTGTCCTGGGCTCTGTTGGGTTTCTGTGTCTCAATGCTCATCACATGGCCACAGTCTCATGGCACTTGATGACTGCTGACCTTCCAACCATACCCCATACCTGGCAATAAAATGAAGGAGGTCTCCTGGACAAATAAGCCCTGTCAAAGATTTCCCAGGTGTCTTGCTGAGTAACATCCTCTGGCTTCTCATTGACTATGCTTGGAGTGGTGCCTGTGAAATGCAGATTTTTAACTGAACAGATTTTTATCATCCCATGGAAACTGGACTCTTCTGATGAAAGATTGGGGACATAATTTGTGGTCAGTAACAAGAAGTCCTTGCTAGAGATAGGTCATAAGGATTTGTTGAAAGCTTGTTGCGTGATAGTGATACGCACTATAGACAAGTCTTAGAGATACAAGGTCAAGTGAAGAGGCCTGGTGTGAATGATTACTTCAAACGTCTAAGCCAGAATTTTCTGGGGAGCTAGGAATGTTCCAGTACTTCATCTAAGGGGTGGATATAAGTGAGATGAACAGAAAATCTAGATGAACAGAAAATAAGCACATAATTTTGTGCCTTACCTCATAAGTACTGTGGTCCGACAATTGATTTGTTTAGATTTTATTTTTTCTTTTAATTATGTGTTTATATGTGTGGGTTTGTAAATGAGAGTTCAGGTGTCTGCAGAGGCCAGAAGAAGGCATTGTATCCTCTAGAGCTGGAGTTACAGGTAGTTGTGAGCTTCCCAATATGGGTACTGGGACCTGAACTCAGTTGTCTGCAAGAGCAGTCCATGTTCTTAACTGATGAACCATCTCTGCAGCCCTGAACAACTTTTTCAAAGCATGTTTGTTCCAGGATTTAAATGTCTTCTAGGAATTAATCGTAGCACACACAATTATACATATATACAATTATCTTTTCTACTTCTTTCTACTTGTTTACTTTGGAGAAAGTTCTAGCATTACAACAATCACTAGCCTTGATGGACTCCTCTGAGGCTCAAGGTGGACCTCTTCCCTGCCTGGTTTTCTCAGATCTCATGTGCTGGGCATGCATGCCATCTCCCTCTTCTCTCTTTCCTCAGAACATCTCCAGCCGTTTATCAGCATGTGACACAACAGACCCTCTCTCCCCTAACGAGCCCCATATTTTCCACTTAGATAAATATCTGCTATGTGCTTGCTAAATAATGGGCAGCCTGAAGACCCACCACCCAAGCTTCCCTCTCTGTAAACCTTTATGTGCCCCATTTGTTACAATAGGCTCTGCGTTCCAGGGCTAGAGATGACAGACCCAAGACCCCTGTCCTGGTTCCATTTCTGTTGCTGTGACAAAAGTGTCTTTGGGAAGAAGGGTTTGTCTGGATAAAATTTTCAGGATACAGTTTATCATTTTGGGAAATAATTGAGGCAGGAACTTGAAACAACACAACCAGAGTCAAGAACAGAGAGAATAAATAAACACATGGGCCCTTTGTTGCTTGTTGGGTTGTGCTCCGCTGGATTTCCTACCTGTTCTATACTATACAGTGCCTAGCCCATGAATGGTGCCACACACATTCAGGATGGGTCCTCATCTCAATTAACTCACCCCCCACTTAAAGCCAACACAATAGAAATAACCACCCAGGGATTCCGTGTTTCTAAATTGAGTGAAATTGACAATCAAAGCTAACCATGGCAAGCCATGCCTGCAGTCCAGCCTGACCCAGGACAGAGCAGCATTGATACAGAGGAGTCGGAAAGAAAGGGCATGCTGGGCAGATGGCTCAGTGGTTAAAAACACTGGCTGCTCTTCCATGGGAGGGACCTGGGTTCAATTCCCAGCACGCTCATGGTGACTCACAACCATCTGTAACTCCAGTTCCAGGGGATCCAACATTCTCTTCTCTCCTCCATAAGCATCAGGCCTATATGTAAGAATCAGCCATACATGCAAACAAAATACCTATACGCATAAATTAAAATCACTTTTTATAAAAGAGGAGAGAAACTTTCCAGGAGCTTATCCTGGAAACTTCCAGAAGGAGTTGACAGTAAAGTGGATGTTGCAGATGGGTGGGAATTCCATTCTGACTGAAAGTGGTTAGAGGGAGAGAGGGAGTAGAGAGGCTGGTGGTGTGTGCATGTAGGAATGAGGGCCAAATGATGGGGTGGACATGAGCAAGGACATAAAGGAGTGGAAAGCCCAAGGCCAGCATGTGGCCCTCCCACAGTCCGTGTCCATCTGCTCAGGTGAGTGTGAACACTGGCACCGAGGCCGGCTGGCCTGCAGGGAGGCCGACTCCCTTCCTTCCCTCTCTCTTTTCTGCTTCTCACGAAGTGGTCCTGAAATGACACAGAGAGCAGCTGCTTAAGCAATTTTGCCAATTAATGGCTCTCTGAAATTAAACCGCCTACGCAGTCTGGGAGAGCCTTCTTCAGGAGGGATCGCAGCAATTGTCTTCATGCTAATCAGGCTTGACTTGCCTCCACGCACATTAATAAAAACGCGAAGGCGTCAGGAGAGATGCCCTTTTGCGGGGAATATCGACAATATCGTAATGAGGCTCAGAGAGAAGGATGCAGAGGCATGGTCTTGCATGCTCAAATCTGTTTCCCTCCAGGAGCCAGAGCTGGCTCTGACTGTGAGCAGCTGGGCTCAGGGGAGGCAGAAAGCAAAGCCAAGGGCAGCCATGCTATGGGAAAGCCATCGTTCCTTAGGGGGATGGCCTGGGTCATCGGGAGGGGAAAACCAAGGAGCAAGCCCCCATATCTACAATGAAGATCCCATATTCATCATGCCACCAGGTAACCAGCACCCTTCTGTTCAAGCTGTTAAGCAACCTCAGAATATCCCAAATGGCAGCGTCAACCTACTTTCTCCTGGCTAGTTGGGATCAGAAGGAGGATGAATTGACTTGCCATCCAGCTGCGTCAAGCTACATGAAGGTAGGCATTTGCTTCTGGTACCTTCCACTTCTCATATGTACTTTTTCTACATTGTAGTTTCCCAGAAATCAACATCTTAGAAGACAAAGTTCCTATGATGAGAATTTAAGAGAGTCACAGAAGCCAGGTGAACAGGTCTTCCCAATATCAACCTATGGGATGAAGACACCCATCTCTGTGGGTAGCCTCTTCCCACACAACCGCCAACTTAGTGCTATGGTCTGCTATTTTGCTTAACCCCCATATCCTTCTCCAGGGGTGTTTTCTCCATTTGGACCTGTTGGACCCAAGACTTCCAGAGGTTTGTGACTTGTCTCAGGTTACCATGAGTCAGTGACAGGACCAGGATTAGAACAGGTCCATGAGAACTCCATGTTCATGTTCACTGTTCTAGCAAGCTGAGGAAGGACACACCTCTTCTCTGGCTTCTGGTTGGCTAATGCCTCTGGGTAGGGTAGAAGAACTCAGTAGAGCGAAGAGGAGATGGAGGAGATGAAAGAAGGGGGGAAGACAAGGAGGAGAGGGTGAAAGTGCCTCAGCCCCAATTGGTCAGCATACTAAATGCCTCCTGAGAGCCCAGCCAGATCCCATGGACAGCTCCTGGGTTTTAAGCAGCACTCTGCTTCTCTCAGGTTGAACAGGAAGTTCTTGCAGCTTGTGGAATGGCTGGGTATCTGGCCTTTGGTGTGGCTTTAGACAGATCACCTCTGAGTGCTGGAGCTGCTGATGTTACACTCTGCTTATATGGCCCAGCGAGCCCTGGAGAGCCAGTCTCTCTGATGGGAACCGTAGCCTCTTCCCAAGCCCCACTCTAGCCCTCACTGTCACATAGATAGGGGTCACAGAGCAAAGGCGGGGTTTTGTTACCTGTAGAGGGACTGGTGCTTTGACGATTCTTGCTCAGTCTGAGCTGCCACGGATCTGAACACATAGGGTTCAGTTTGCCTGCTTCCCTCCCTTCCTCCTTCCCTTCCTTCCTTTCTATTTCTGTTTTCAGACAGTCTCATGTAGCCCAGGCTGCCCTTGAACTCACTATGTGACCAAGAATGATCTTAAACTTATGGTCCCTCTATCTCTATCTCTCCAGTGCTGAGATTAGAGTCATGTGTCACCATGACTGGTTGATGCAGCGCTGGGGTTGGAACCTGCAACTTCATGCATAGTAGGCAAGATGCTACCACCTGAGGTACTTCCTCAGCCAGGGCTTGTTATTTAAGCAGCCCTTTCTGGGGATGTTTCTCATCACATCCATACCACTGACTCTTCAAAAGCTGAGAATTTATACTTTTTATTTCTCTCTTAGAATTCTTAGCAGGATAATTGCTTTAGGAGTTAGGGTAATGCAAGGTGTGTGCATGTACCAAGTCTACGCTAAATATAGACCAGCTGCATTTATTGCTAATCTGTTTGTTTCTTTTCTCCCCATGTGGTTGTGTATATACAGTCTCTGTCTGAGGGAAGGTGTTTGCTATCTGTTTGTTTTTTGCTGGAATGATTTTAAACCAAGCACACACCCACAGTTCTATCTTAAAAGGCCTTGCTGGGCTCAGTGGTAATTCCATAGGCTGAGATTTGGGGACATCTGTGAGGACAGGGGACAGAGCAGGCTGCCTCCTTCCATACTCAGACTAACTGCCTCCTTCCAAGATTTGCTGGCTCCGAGGTAGCTCCCATCCATTCTTCCTTAATTATCTTTGACTATGAAGGAATCAGGGACTGAATATCTCTTCATTTAAAAAGTGTGGCCTGAGGGGCAGTTATTCTTTATAACACTATCTTCCAGTTAGAGAAACTGAGGCAGCCAAGGGTACCTGTATGGACTCATTCCTCATTCTCCTGCACCCTGCTCTAACAGAAAGTGATGTCTCCTGGCTAGGTAGATGCTACTGAGGCTATGACCTTGACTTCTTTGCCTAGCCATTCAATAAGCAGACAGTCCAGGGCAGAGATGACCAACTGTCCACTGGAAATTCATAATCTCCAGCCCACAGGTGTGTGTGTGTGTGTGTGTGTGTGTGTGTGTGTGTGTGTGTGTCTCACTGCTCTATCAGGAACTACATCTCCCAGGCAGCTTTGCAACACCATGGACCATGTGACTAGTTCTTGCTGATGGGAATGAGCTGTCTATAATTTTTAAGCCACTGTGCCTTAACTTCACCATCCGTCCTCATCTGCCTTGGATACAGAGGACTCCAAAGACTTAGAAGAGAACAGAGCCACTGGATGGCAAAGGATAGATCACCACATAGAGGGGCCCTCAAGAAGTAGGAAGTAAATTGATTTGTGCTAAGTCCCCAGAGGTTTCATTTGAGTCCGTTAGGTTTGATTTGCACATAACCTGGCTGCACCTGGCGAGAAAGATCCTGTCCTCAGTACTGGAGAATCCATCTTGAATTTTAAGTCTTCTCTACCAGAAAAGTCTAAGCCCTAGACCTTGGTGCTGGTTTGCAGAAACAGAAGCCCAGAGAGAATAGCAACAGGGCTGTTGTGTCACTATGGTCCCCTGTCAGGAACTTCTGGTGGGCAAGCAGGAGGGCATTCCATCCATCCTCACCTTCAGGGACTGGCTCAGCATGAGAGCAGAGAGGCACGAAGGCAGAGCACTTCCGCACCACCTTGCACATCCACGCTCTCTCCCTCCATGTAGAGATCCCTCCTAGTCCCTGCTATGCAGTCATCTCCATCTTCCCGATGGAGCAGGCAGGGCCAGACTCTGCTAAGCTGGGATTATTGGAAAAGGATCCTCAGGAAGACAACCTGGCCAATGCCTGGGACTCTGAGGGCTATTCCAGTTCCAGCAGCCCAGGTGCTGGGAAAACCTGGTCTTTGAGACATAAAGACAGCAAGCGCAGTGTTTTATTAGTGCCGGAGACGTTTATTTCCCGAGTTAACAACAATAATAAACTCGTTTACGGCTGTGAGTTTCATTGCCTCCCCCAGTGGGGCTCCCACCTGCTGCTGCCGTTCAGAGCCTCTAGGCTCTGAGCAGGCAGAGGCCAGCCTGGCAGCTGGCACAGGTGGGTGGCGCTGCCTCCTGGCAGCTGGGAGGGCCAAGCAGGGTCCCCTAGGATGCAGTCTCAGCACCACTGATGCCAGGCAGAGACAGCAGGGGGACAGGGCATGCCCCACACACATACACAGTAGGACCTCAGACTAGTATTTTTAGTAGAGGGGCTAGCCTCCTACTCTGCTCTTCAGGAGGTTTTCTTTCTAACCAGCAATGAATGGATAAATGGCTCTGACTCAGGTGACTTCTTTAGAAGAAACCAATGTTTTACTGTAAGGAGTGGGTCGACTTTCATGTCAAGTGTGGTCTCAAATGGGAAGTTTTAGAGGTGCCCTGATCAGGCTGGGCAATCTGGTTATATCCTTCAATGTCATGTCTGGGGAGCCTCCTCTGCCTCCCCACTGACCTGACCTGACCCCACTGCCGCAACCTTCACCTCGTTGGTAAGCATAAGGGGCTCTCTCTGGCTCAGAAAACAGTCTTTCTTTTTATTGGGACAGGTTTACATATAGGCTGGGCTAGCCTCAAACTAACTATGCAATTGAGTAACCAAGGGTAACCTTGAACCTCTGATCCTTCTACATCCACCCCTGAGCACCAGAATTTACAGGTATGTTCCATTGTGCCCTATTTTATGCTGTGCTTGGGGTGGACCCAGGGCTTTAGTGTCTGGTAGCCAAGGAGTCTACATTCCTCCGCAGCCCTGGTCACTCTTTCTTTTTCCTTTTTTAGATCTAACGGTGGTAGTCTCCTCATTACGCCTCATGGTACCACGATGTGGTGCCTTAGTTAGGGTTTTACTGCTGTGAACATTTGACAACATTTAATTGGGGCTGGCTTACAGGTTCAGAGGTTCAGTTCATTTGTCATCAAGGCAGAAGCATGGCAGCATCCAGGTAGGTCTGGTGCAGGAGGAGCTGAGGGTTCTACATCTTTATCCAAAGGAATCCGGGAGCAGACTGGGCATCCTCAGGCATCTAGGAGGAATATCTCCAAGCCCATCCCCATAGTGACACACTTCCTCCACCAAGGCCTCACCTTCTAATAGTGCCACTCCCTGGGACAAGCATATACAAACCATCACATGTGGGTAGGAGAAACACGGTGCATGCAGCTTTCTGACTCGCATCGGCCTTGCCATTGAGAACCAAAGCAGAAGACCATATGAAGGGGGTATGGGGAGCCATGTTAGGGACTTACAAAGCTACAATTTGCGTCCTATTATTTGTTTAAAAACTCACTCAAAATATCTACCCTCCTGGGGCTGCTCACGTCCTTAACACTCTTGGTTGCTCCTTTGAGCCCCATCTTCTCAGCTCTGCATGCAGGCTTTGCCAGGGGTATTTTTTGCAAGAGCTTTCACAGACTTGTGGAGTTTGCTCTGAGTGGGAGATGGAGCGAAGGTCCTGCTCAATCTCCTACCATGGGGGCGGAGCAGTTCTTCAACTTGTGTGTGCATATGAATCCCCCAGAGGTCATGTGAATGGCTGGACCCCATCCAAGAGTTGCTGATTCTGATCCCATGGGTTTGGGATGCACTGAAGAGTTTGTGTTTCCATGAATGCAGAAACTTCTCCTCCACGGACCACTGCGTCTTGAGACCCACCGCTCTGAGGTTAGGGCAGAACCTGAGATGAGTCAGAGATGAGTTCTTTCCAAGCCTCCTGTGCTCACGCCGCCTTTCCTGTGATAGCAATGTGGATGTGTTGGTTGTGTGACAGGTACTAGGTAAGGTCCCTCATTTGCCCAGCTCCCCTTTAAGCCCCACAATAAGTTGGTGCTTTGAACAGCTCTATTTTCTGGATGAAAAAAAAATGGAGGCTTAAGTGTAAGGAACCTTTCTGAATTCATTCTCTATAGATGTAGAAACTGAGCTCTAAACGTGTGTGGACTACCCTCAGAGATGGCTCACCAGTTGTACCTCCTGGGTCCAATGAGGGATTATTGGAAAAACAGCCACTGGATTTGACCATAATCTGTAAGTCCTAGCTCCCCAAAGGGCAGAGAAGAAATGGGGAACAGTGAGTGGAGTGTCCAGGGGCAAATTGGGGAGCAGAGGCCTCCATTCTATTTGCCTCTGAGCTGGATGTGACAGGCTTAGGGTCTGCTTCTGACCCACAGAGAAGGGGAATTTTCCAATCTCCCACAGCAGTAAGTGTACACCAGTCAGAACCAGCTCCGAAACAGTCCCACAAGGTTTATGTATTTATCATCATCATCATCATTACTATTACTGTATATGTGTGTATTCATGTGAATACCCAAAGACTATCTTGGTGTCCTTCCTTAGCCTCTGTCCACCTTTTGCTTGTTTTTGAGGCAGGGTCTCTCACTGGCTTACAGGTCACAGATTCAACTGGGCTGGCTAATCAGTGCCAGGGATCCCCCTGTCTCTGCCTCTTCACTGCTTGGATTACAAGCCTGTGCTTGTTGCCCCCTCCCCCATCCAGCTTCGTGGATTCTGGGGATTAAATTTGGGACTTCATGCTTGCAGGGCAAGCACTTTACTGAATGAGCCATCTTCCCCCTCACCAATGAATTTGGTTAGCACCTTTCTCCTTATTCCATTTGACAAAAGTGAGATGAGTCACTCTGATCGTTGTCTTTGCCCTTATCATTGCCGTGCAAAGAAAGCACGCTTGCTCCTGGACACACTCTGGGACACAGCTTCTGAGCAGGGATGGAGTAGGCACACCAATCTTCAGAGCTGGCAGGACCTCTGCTGAAGTATGGTCGGTCAGGCTAGGCGGGTTGGATGGGACCATCCACAGGATGACTCATGTTCCTAACACTCTCCATCCTGTTACCATAAAGGGTACAGGAGTACAGTCAGCTCTATAAATTCAGGAGCCTTCATCTCTTCATTGTAAAGTGGGCACCTGTCTCTCCTTGCTATCTCGCCGTCTTTGGGATGAGCTGCAGGCCAGTCCAGAGTCTGTCCTGCACCTCTGCCGTGCTCCTTCAGTCATCCCTTTCCACAGTCTCAAACCCTTTGCCAGGCACAGGAGGATGAGGGGTATCTTGTGACACAGTTCATGTGTCACTGGGCATTCACTCCAGCCTTCCCGGGTCTCCACGGGGATCAGGAGGAGTGAAAATGAATGGTTCTGAAAATGTCACCGCTCCTTTGCACACAGTGAAGGTCAGGCAGGATGTCACTCACCACTGGAAAAGAATTTCCACTTCAGCTGAAGGAAGAAAAGGCTGCACCAGAAACTGGCAATGGTGAGAAGAGGAGTCTCTCGGGAGCATGGAGAGCCCTCTGTTCACTCTCCGTGACCTGGGGCAGGTCATATAAAGTCTGTCTTCTTCTGGGTCTCTCTTAAGGATAGCACAAGGCACATATGGCAGACATCTGGCCTGGGGTGAATGCTTGCACAGAGCCACTGGAGAGAAGAAGGGCTTGTCATGTGGTTCTCCCTTGTATTTGAAGAGGATTCAGTTCTCAAAGCACTTTGAAGAGCAGTGGGGGAGGAGAAGAAGGGAGAAGTGGCAGAGATAGCACACTAGTGAGCTCTTGGTTCACCCAACCAAGGTGAACAGGACTCAAGTGTCTTTGGGGAGGCAGACAAGGCTGCTGGAGGCCATGGGAGTGGCATCTGCGTAGGTGAGTCTAACCACTGCTATTGCCTCTGTTCTGGAGCTAATTAGATACTTATTTGTCTTTAACAATTTTGGAATACCCTTTACACCCCAAGTGCTCAAAACAGCCTGCCTGGAAATAGCATGTAAATTATGGGGCCCAGAGAAGATGTTCCAGAGCAAGGGCCTGGGTTCCTGTATTACTGTATCATTTTAGCTGTGCCTCTGCCCTCTTCCCCAACTACAAGTGGCAAGGGAGGAAGACATAATTATTGGGAACACCTGTCTGAAGACAAGTCAGCCATGCCCCAGCCCTCTGTGACTATTTTCTGTTGACGTTTGGATTGTGAGCTTAGCTTTTAATGGCTGAGCCATCTCTCCAGCCTGTGACTGTTTTGTGTATATCTGCAAAACCTGAAATTATATTCCTGATTCCTGAAAGGCCTCTTGTTTGACTGAAAACACCCTTTGAGCCCATGCTCTAGAATCTAGTATCTAGAGTCTAGATACTTACTCAGGAAGTCACGAAGGACCCAGGGATCTGCATTTTAGCAAGATTCTCTGGGACTGCTAATGCTGGGAGTAGGAGGCCCATTCCTCTGAAGACACTACTATCAGGCTGGTGGTGAGGCTCACTGGAGTGCTTACCTAGCATACAAGAAACTCTGGGTTCAATATCTAACACTGTACAGTGGGAATCATCACACACACTTGTAATCCTAGCACTTGAGAGGTGGAGAGAGGAGGTTCAGGAGTTCAAGGTCAAGACTACCCTGAGCTGTATGAGACCCTGTCTCAAAAAACAACACACGCACACACACATACACTCACACACATACACGTATACACACGCAGGCACGCATGCACACACATATATGCAAACGCATGCATGCACACACAGAACTTTGGCTTCTGCTGTTTAGGCAGAGATGGGTATATGGATCAAACCTGGCCCATTAAATCACCTCCCCTTCTCTTAAAATCTCTCAGGATTCACACCTTGGGGGAAAGCAGAGAGTTTCCTTGGCAACAGATGACTAATTTAGAAGTCCCTGTGAACAGGTGGGAGACAGGAAAGGACACAAGAAGCAACACATCAGCAGGTGCCAAGTTTAAACAACAAGCTCCTGACAGACTCAGGTACACACAATGGGGGCGGGATGGGTGGGGTTGCTCAGACAGGGACAATCCAGGCCAGGAGTTATGTTCTGTTTGGAAGGAAGGCAGCTAATGAACCCTTAAGAGCAGGCTATTCACAGCTTGTCTCTGAAGCTAGTGGTGGTGGTGGTATGTGTGGTGGGGGTGCTATACTTCCTTGTAGGCTTGTGGTCAGATGAAAACATTTGGTAACTGAAGCTAGAAGTTCCAAGATCTGGGCTTCTAGAAGTACATAGATCCAGAGAGAGTTCATGCTCGGCAAGCCCAGACTCTCAGGGTCAAGACCTCATCTTTCAGCAAGATCTTTGTAGGCCGCATGTGCTCAGTCTTATAGCTGCTTATGACTTCCTCTCTGGTACCTCTGCAGCAGCCACTGCTGAGAGAGAGAGACAGACAGAGAGAGAGAGAGAGAGAGAGAGAGAGAGAGAGAGAGAGAGAGAGAGAGAGAGAGAGAGAGATTGTGTGTGTGTGTGTGTGTGTGTGTGTGCTAAAGAACAATTTCATTTATCATCCTCAAGAACACCTTCCACTCTATTTGAGGCCCTCCATTGTCTCTCATTTGCCTGGAGCTTACCATTTAGACTCGACCTGGGTGGCCAGCAGTCTCTAGGGATCCTCCTAGGATGTTCTGTTGGTCTCTTCAGCTCTGGGGTTACAAACTGATGTAAGGTTACTACCACCTTAGGATTGATTATAGCACCATGCCTGGCATTGGTTCCTGTGGGTGCTAGGGATCAACCTCAGGCCCTCATGCTTGTAGAGGCAGTTCACCTACTGACCTCTCTCCCACCAGCTCATGACCTGTGCTTGAGAGTGAAGCCTTCTATTACAGAAATCACCGTGTCTGCCTGTGTTTGCACTCCCAAGGCACAGTTCAATCCCTGACTGCACAGTATCCTTAACTACACCAGAAGAATGTATACTCCCTTCAACATGTCATCTGGTCTTGTGAGCTGACCTCAGTGTCCCTTCAGGGCAGAGGCTGGAGCTCTGCGAGTTTGGAGGATCAAAGGCCTCATGGAAGGGCTGCAGTCATGGACTGTGTACTGCTTCATGCGTGGTGACTGCAGTAGACACAGAGATTCCCAGCTTTCCCACACATCACAGCAACTTAGGGATGCCCACCCCTGTCCCAGGTCCACTGAAAGCAACTCTCTGTGGGGCAACCAAGTCATTTCAATTATCAGCCAGGTTACTGTATGTGTGATGGTTAATTTTAATTGTCAGTTTATTATTACCTAGAATTACCTGTGAAGAGTCTTTCCTAGGATTTGTATGGATCAGGTTGACCTGTGGGCATGTCTTCGGGGAATTGTTTTAAATATTAACTGATTTTGGACGACTCAGCCCACTATGGGTGATACCATTCCCTAGTAAGGATATCCTGGACTACATGTAGACAGAAAGCTGACCACGGACACGGATGGATGAATTCATTTCCCTTTACTCTTGACTATGGGTCTAACTGGTTGTTGCTTCAAGTTCTTCCTCTGACTTCCCACAACCATGGATTATAACCTGGAATTATAAGCCAAATAAACTCCCCCTAATTTGGGGGTGGGGGTGGGTCAGGGTGTTTTATCACAGCAGCATAAACAAAGCTAGGATGCTGACCTACGCGCTAAAGGCTGAGGATCTCTACAGTGGGCTGCCCCGCATTACTAGCTATGGAAGGGCCATTTGGAAATGAAGGCACTTCCTCTTATGCTAACAAATTGATCTTTTTCTCATCCCTGTTCATCAGCAATGGCCTAACTAGGTGCAGTTCAACTATCCGATGTCCAGAGATGATTGATGAGGATGACAAGTACCTACATAGACATTCCTGCTGAATGATGCCCTTGATAAACATCAACAATTAGTATGGCATATAACTGATTGGGAAGTGTACTCAGTGTTCCAATACAAGTCTAATCCATCTTGGTCAAGTGGAGTTAGTCTCCTGGTGGAAGTCTTATAGAAGGACAGGGATAATGGGGTGAAGACCTGCTCCTAAGGTTGGGTCATGGAGGCTCGATGCAGTTCCTTCATCTGGTTGTGGGTTCCTGGTCTGAGTAGTTGGAAGGGCAATGCTAAGTTTCTTTAATACAAGTCAACTCGTTCATCTTTCTTAGAGACTGAGTGCTGTTTCCCATTGGTCCTTGCACTGGCTTAGGGGAAGGATGGTTACTAAGATGTGAAGTGTTGGCTAAGATGGCTACATATGCTTCTAAAGAAGTTAGTCTATCGGTTTCCTACTCCTTGAGCAGTTCTGGAAGTAATAATAACCTGTTCTTTCTTTGAGTATATGGGAACCTTCCAGATGTCATTATTCTAAAAGTCCAACTGCCAGCTTGGAGTAGGGTGACCCACCTGAGCCTGCTCCCTTTCTAAACTGTCCTCCAAATGTCCTCGATTGCGCTAACTCTGGTCAAGACTGTACACTGTCACTGGAGTTTTTAGAGCCTGGGCCCAGGCAGAGCTAAAGAGCCCAGCTCAGCTACTTGTCCTCAACAAGTTCATACAAACAATAGTGATAGGCAGAAAACAAATCAAAACACACCAACAACGACAACGTATTTATTCAATGTGGCTGCTTTGAGAAGAGGAACAAAGAGGTCCCAGTCCATCTTTAGGGTCCCGACTTGAGGGTTTGGTGTAAGTAGATCAAGAGCATGCCGAGCTCAGTAGTCCTGGTCAAGGTGTGGCCCTGCTCATGGTCATCATGGTTCTCTGGCCTCTCTGACACGGTGATCTGATAAGTTGCCGGCCTTGTGGGACATCTCTTTTCCCATAGATGAGCGCTCCTTCTAGCTGGCACCAGGCTTCAGTCTTTTCTTTCTTTCTTCCTTCCAGTATGGCATTCCTGGGAGAATTCCCATTTCGTGGGGCCCATTGTTTCCATAGTCTGATAATCAACAAAGAGTACAAGTGTCTCTTTAGAAAATCTTTGTTCCTGCTGGATGGTTACCAGATCATAAGACAAGGCTCTAGTCCACACTGCCCGGCCTCTGGATCCCCTCAGGCCATGATCACACCATCACCTTCTCCTGAATGCGTTGGTCTTCCATCTCACTGTCACAGACTAAAATGTTCTTGCTTCCACTTCTGTCCGTGCTGTTAGACCTACATGAAAGACCTACACAAGTGCCCCTCCTGCCCTGCACTCAACTCCCCATCCCCAACTCTGCCCCATCCGTCACTCCCCGACCTCCCTTGAACTTTTCTTCTTCGTTACAGTCAAGGGGAACATAGGACTACGGATACTCCTTGACTCAAGATGGGATTACATCCCAATAAAACCCCAGAAAATGAAGGCACCATAAATCAACCATGGGTTTAATACACTTAACCCAGCAAACAGCACAGCTTAGCCACACAATCCAGATTGTCGTGCCTCATGGGTGTGTGCCCAGCTGGTAGTACAGTTCATTGCCTCTGCAGGTGTCATCAGAGTGCTGTACTGCATAGCACTAGGCTGGGAAGGGGGTCAAAAGTGAGTGGTTTCTATTGAACATTCATTGCACCATTTGGAGATTAGGAGTTGAACTACCAGAAGTCTAGGGCCTCTGTTTCTTACACATTGTCATGTGCTAGGCATGTTCTGGGCTACTGATTTTGGAATCTGGTTTTAAGATTTGCTTAGATCTCATCATCTACATTTCATTTGGCGTATGTGTGCATGGCTGAGGTTGGTTCCAGGTGTCTTCTTCAATTGCTGTCCATCTTATATAGTGAGGCAGAGTCTCTCACCTGAAACCCAGCTCTCCAGCTTGGCTAGTCTACTCATCCAATTTGCTTTGAGAATCCCCCATCTCCACTTCTCAAGCTCTGGGTTTACAAGGCTACCCAATCACTGTTTATATGTGAGCTAGCAATATGAACTCAAACTTGCTGGGCAAGCACTTTACCCTCAGATCCTTTCCTCTGGCATTCCAGCTGCATTTTATTAATGAGGAAAAAGATCATCTTCACAGTTCAATGACTGGCTGAGGCAGCAGAGATGGTAAGCGTTGGAGACTGCATGTTCTTCGAGTTTCCGAGCTCTGCTCTTTCATTGGTCGAGGCAGAATTTCTCCTTGTCTGCCTAGTACCTAGGATTTGAAGTCAGATAACCTAGAATGATTTAGGGCTCAGAGCACCTATTTTGTTCCTGTGTTCTTTTAATCATCTTAATCACTTTGGACATTTTTTTTCATCTGTAAAAGGGACAAAAATAAGACCCATTCTGCCTAGCCAAGAGGGAGAGTGCTTTTCCCCTGGCTGTGGCCTTTTGGATGAAGCCTCCTCATGCTACTTGCTGTACCTCATAGTACTTAGTAGGCTTTAGGTCCAGCACAGTAAACACTAAATAAATCTTTGTGTGCCTTTGAGGTGGCTCAGCAAATGAAGATGCTTGTCACCAAGCCTGAAGTCCTAAGTTTGATTCCCGGATCACACAGAACACAAACTCCTGATAACTATCCTCTAGCCTCTATGTGCATGCACGGCAAGTCTCACCTACCCCAATACACACATTAAATAAGTACATGTTTTAAATGTCTTCGGAATTCAATTCAATGAAGTCAAATGAAGTGAGTCAACAGGTTAGAGGAAAAAATCCAAAGCATTTTCTTGAGGCCAAGTTTGGTGGAGTGGGTTGTGGCAGGTTCCACTCACTTGTAACTGTTTTCTTATTTGCTTTGTTTAGCAAATTCCTTCACAGTGAGCAGGGGAGGGAGCCTGGGAAGTCAAGGGAAGGGTGTGGGAAGATGCTGGAATCGGAGAAGGAGCTGAGATTGTTGGTTGAACATATTGCTGTCTGTGTGGAAAATGTTCACAGCAGTTACAACTTTGGATGAATATGCATTAGCGGCGCTGCTGCAATTTGCCCGCGCGCGCCACGCTCCACTTGGAGACTTGGCAAGATGGGTAATTATCTCCACATTATGTGCCTTGTCTCTTTCTCTTCTTAATTAAGTAACTAATCTGGTGGAGGAGAGCTCTGTTTGTGTTTGTTTGGCAGGTGCAGCCTCGTGACAGTTGTCTGGAGAAGTTTCTTGGAAATTTATGAGACTTAAAAGAAAGAAAAAAAAAAAAACCAAACTGCTCAGAGCTGAGCCGACCTGCCGGGGCCTAGGAACATGAGAGGCAGGCCTCTCTTGAAGCACAAGGCAATGTGGTAGCTGCCCATCTTACCAGGCTGGGTGACTCCTGCTGGTTAGGCTTATCAGGGGTGCTGATCTTCTAGATCTTTCTTGGGGTGGTAGGAAATATATTATTCTAATATGCAGGCTTTCCTGGCTTCCTGTGGGAATAGAAGATGAGAGGCCAAACCCATTGGTTCTTTTTACTATGACTCCTCAAGATTCTTGCTTTTAAGTCGATTTGTTTTTTTCTTCCCTCAGTCCTACCAAGCAATCTGTGGAGGAATTGATTAAACGGACTGAATGCTGACTTCATAATAAATACTGCTCACACGGCTCCTGGGTAGATTTGCTGACAGAAAGGTATATGGATGACTGGATTGAATGACCCAATGTCCCTGTCCGGTGACCCAAAAGGTGCTGTGTCCTGTCTGCAGCAATATAGTCAGTCAGTGGGGTACAAGGACCATTGCCTCGATGGCTTCTTCAGGCTACACAGTGACAAGAGCTGGCTGTCCCAGGAGGGTATAGCATGGTACAGCTTTGGAGGAGTCCGTAAATTAATTGCAAAAGAGGCCTGAGGATGAGCCTAACTTGCTAATGGGTGTCACCGATCCTAGAAGGACAACTGAAGGCCCTGTCAAGGAAGGACTCTCAGAGGTCTCTCCCTGTGGATCCCAGATGATGTCATCTGACTGAACCCGGGATCTCCATGAAGACAGGAAGCTTAGGACCCCTGGTCTGAAGCAGCTGCCTTGGCCCAGAAGTCCTTGCCTTCACCTTTGAATCCTGGTTTTGATCTGAAATGATGGGATGGGCTTGTCCTCTGTGTAACTATGTCCTTCCCAACATATACTGGGTCAAGGAAACAGGCTATCCAACTCCTAGTGGCTCTTGTCAGGGAAATAGAGACAAAATATACCTCCCAAGAAGCTTAAATCTATCTCTCTTTGAGCACAAAGAGCTTGATTCTACCAAGAAAAACAGGTTTGATAGTGGGCTTCCTCAAGAACCTCTCCTGAGCATTTTACCTAGTCACCCCCTTTCACCTCAGATGCATCATGCGTGAAGGGGACCTGAGCAACCCTGCTCCAGATTCATCACTTGCAGTCCCACGAGTGCACAAATTAATGCTGCTGAAGCCACTGTGCGCTGATAAAGTACATCAACAGAAAATGAATGAAGGTGTTCAGTCTCCCCTCTGGCCCCTGAAAGGCATAAGGCCCCACTGCCATTCCCCCCCCACAGTCTAGGGGTACAGGGACTGGACTTAGTATAGGTGATATCATTAGTTGCCTCTCCACCCCACCACAAACTCACCATGTAGATGTGCTGGTAAGTTTTAAATGACAACTTGCCACAACCTATACTTACCTGGGAAGAGAGTCTCCATTGAGACATTATCTAGATCAGATCGTCCTGTGAACATGTCTGTGGGAGGCTGTCTTGATTGTTAATTGATCCATCCCACTATGGGCAGCACTATGGGGCAGAATAAAGATGCTAGCTGAAAGCAAGCGAGAGCAAACAGGCAACATGGGTGCATTTGTTTCTCTTTGCTCTGGATTGAGGAGGTGATGAAATCACCTGCTTGAGTTCCTGCCTTGAATTCCCTGATAGAATAGACTATGACTTGTTAATTATAAGCCAAATAACCCCTCTTGTATCCTGTGTTGCCTTTTCTGAGTATTTTATCACAGCAATTTAAATAAAACTAGAATCGTAGCCTAGGATGACCTTGAACTCCTCTTTTCCTGCCTCTGACTCTTGAAAGCTGGGGTTCCAGGTCTACACCACCATGCCCAGTTTACTAGTGCTAAGTATCAAACCCAGACCTTTCTGCATGCCGGACAAGCACTCTACCATTTGCCTACAGCTCCAGTACAACTTCAGACAAGTCATAACCCAAAGTGGGAATGTAAGTAAGTGTCCTTTAAAGTCCTTCACAGCCCACTTGTTCCTACTGTGGCCACAGTGACAACATGAAGAAACACTTGGCAAAGGACCAGCTAGAAGTCATAGTAGTTTTCTTTGCCTGGGATCTCCAGCTTCAAATCCAAAGGAGGCTTCCGTGGGAGTATTTCCATATTTCTACCTCCAACTCAAACACCTTTCATAGATCTGCATTGCCTAGAGGAGAGAGAGATCCTCTTCTCTGTGCTATTTGCTTTACATAATTAGGACCTAGCCTAACATTTGGCCTTGGGTTTGGCTGCTGTCTGCCAAAATTCTGCTTGGCTCACATATCACATACTACCATGGGTACCATGCCCACTTTCTTAGTTCCATTTTCCGTGTTATCGACTCTGATTGCCAACCTATCTGACTGTATTCAGGATGCCATAATGGACCTGGTGGCTATAGTAGCAATTTATGTGCTCCCAGGTCTGAAGTCTGGAAGCCCCATCTCAGGCTGTTCCCTGGGGTGAGTTTAATAAGAATCTTTTCCTGGTTCCCAGAGGGCTCTTTTCTTGCTGTGCTCATAAGACAGAGTGACATCATCTGGCTGATATCTCTGCTTAGAGTCTAACCCCTCTTACACACAACCCAAAATTTCACCTTCAAATACCACTGCATTAAAATTACATTTCAATGTACTAGTTAGGAAATGCGGCAGAGACATTTTGTCCCTAGCAACCTTCCATTTCCAAAGGTTTAGTAATAACCTGTCACTCCAAGGTGGCTCCCTGGTATTTTTGCATGCATAAGGCTTGCTTTTGGTGGCATTGAGAAATAGAGTTCAAATTAGCCCAAGAGAAAAGAAAATGGGAACGTGTGGTTCTGACTGTGAAGTCTAAGGTTAACCCAGGCCCAGTGGGGCCCAGTGGGACCCAGGGAACTCATGACAGCCTTGGAACTTGGTCTTTCTTTCCCATCTCTGTTTCCTTCTAGAAGTCAGCATCTTTCCCCATGTGAGGTTAGGAAGTATGCCTCTGTGCCCCCCCAAGTCCCCAAGCAGATTACTGTAGCATGAAGATCCTTTGGGGTAGAGCATGGTGGACCAGGGACAAGGTGTCCTGACCTCCTCTACCTTGTCATCTTGGGACATTTGTCTCCGGAGTCTGTGGTGGGGAAGTTAGAATGAAGCTCCTTTGGCTCTATCAGCCTGGTGGCCCCTGTGGTGGTTAAACTCAATTACCAACTTGATTGGCTCTAGGTGGGTCTGTGAGGGCATTTCTAGGAAGACTCAACAGAGCCCCTCCCTCAGAGTGGGTGACTTGATGCTTGCCTACTGGCCTTCCCTTTTTGCTAGTAAGTTCACTGTATCGTCTAGCCCATATTCCAGCTCTCCCTGAGATCCTTTACTGTCATCAGAATCCATCATCAAATCGGTACTGCCAAGATATCCAGAGGCCCTTCATTCTCTCTGGAATATGGACAGCCACTGTTGGTCTACCCAGCCCCTTTCACCCAAGCCAGTCTACTAAATCCTCTATGAAATGTATAGTCATTCTCTGGGATATATCCCTCTGGAGAACCCCACCCCTTTGGTTAACTTGGCACCTTCTCAACTGCCAGTCCTGTAGCCCACTCACTGGCACTCTGTCCTTCCTTAGTGGCTTACCCCTCCTCCTAGCAACAGATGCTAGGAGAAGAGCCAGCGAGGCTCACCCCACCATGACCTCTCCCTTTCTTACCTCCTTAAGGGCAAAGGGCCTATGCTTAAGCCATACTCTAGGAGTCCTGCTGTGCCTCCAGGTCCTGGCTGTTGCTGTTGTAGTGGGGGAGATGAGGAAGGGTGGTTTATATGACTTTGCCTATGAAACTATAATTTGTGTCTCTAGTAACTTAATATTCCCTAATATTTCTGGGTGTCTTTGGAAATGAAGTCTAACCTCTCTCCAGGCATACAGTTCCCTAGGACTGATGGAGAAGATCACTCCAAGGTGCCCTTGTTTCATGAAGAACCCTATCTTACTAATGTTACCTCATCTCTTTCCCTCTCTCCCTCCATCTCCATCCCTCTTCGCCCTCCTTTTCTTTTTGGTTTTCTTTTGGAGTCTCATGTAGTCTGGGTTGGCCTGAAATTCACTACTTACCTTGAAGTCCTCACCTGCAGTGTGCTGGGATACAGGCATGTTGCACTGTGCTGGATCCTGTGGTGCTGGGGATCGAACCCAGGGCCTTGTGCCTGCTGGGGGAACACTCTCCCAACAGAGCTATAGCCTCAGCCTACCATCATTTCTTTTGTTTCTAAATTTCATTTGATAAATTACAATTATTTATTGTAGTGTATGTGTGTGTTTGTCTGTGTGTGTGGGGGTTTGTCTGTGTGTGTGTGTGTGTGTGTGTGTGTGTGTGTGTGTGTGTATGTGTGTGCTGCAACATACTATGGAGATCAGAGAACATCATTTATCTAGCCAGCAGTTCCCAGTTACCTGCTAGACACCCAGTACTGTGTTGGGAAGGAATACAAACAATGGATTAAAACAAGCAAGCAAGACCCACAATTCAGTCACCCTATGTTGGAAGGTCTTCTGGGTATTGAGACCTTCCCCGAACCCCTCACCCTGCCCTCCACATCTTCCCGGGATGCTTACAAGGCCCTTCGATTCTCTACCGTTTTGAGCCCTTCCCTCTCCTCCGCTGCAGTGGAGCCTGCAGACCTCTGTCGTCAGAACATTGTCATTGCTTGACCAGATCCATAAATATCGGTGCCCACACTCCTGACTCTGGGCTGCCTAACGAGGAGGCCACCCTGGAAATGCAGGTCAGCGAGCACCTGATGTATTTCTCCGGCTACAGACGAGTGAGAATTCTTAATGAAAGTCACTCCCTTAGTGACCCGGGAAATGTGGAGGGGCCAGAAACTCACTAAATCCTTTCTTCTTTGATTTTTTTTGTGTGTGGGGGGGAGGGGCATAGGCAGTCTACACTTTCTGGTCACTCAAAGACAAACTGTCCCAGGGACTGATTCTGACTTTAGGCAACTTGCAGAAGCTGAGTATAAATTGCAGACCCATTGTAGCTAAAATAAGCAAATGAGGCTGCAGTAATTTCAGGACAGCAAATGGATGATTACAAAGTGATGTGGAAAGATGTCGTTTTTCCAGGACGAAGGAAGGGCAAAGTTTTGCTGGAGGGTTTCCCAGCAACCAGTCTACAGCCGAGCCTTGGGGAAGGTTCATTCCAGCATTCCCCAATAGGATGGGCTGGGAAGGAACACTCAACTTGGACAAGCAATTTCAAAGGTTTTATTCTTAATTATATGTGCATGCTGGGGTGGGGCCTGTGTGTGTGAGCCAGAAGAGTGCATTGGGTGCTCTGGAGTTGGAGTTATAGGTTATTGTGAGCCATCTGATATGGGTTCTGGGTTCTGAATTTAAGTCCTCTACCAGAACAGTCTTAGCTTCTGAGCCATCTCCTCAGCCCCAGAACCAACTATAACGGTGTGTGTGTGTGTGTGTGTGTGTGTGTGTGTGTGTGTGTGTGTGTAGATGTATGTGTGTGCAGATATGTGTGCGTAAACGTATATGTGAATGTGTATGTCTGTGTGTAGATGTTCTACCGTGTGTGAGCACGTGTAGAGGCCAGAGGTTGACAGCGGGATGTCTTCCTCAATTACGCCTCCATCTTGCTTTTGAGACAGGGTCGCATACTGAACCAGGCACTCAGCATTCTGCTAGACTGGCTAGCCAGAGGATCGCCAGGACCTAACTGTCTCTGTCCCTCAGTGCTGGAGGTACAGGGAAGTGACACCAGGCTCTGTTTTTCACAGAAGTGTTGGGTATCCAAATTTAGGTTCCTCACATCTGAGCTATCAATGTTATCAGATGAGCCATCTTAGTAGACCTGGTACTAGCTAACACGAGGCCCGAGTCTTCCAACATTTACTTGTGTGACCTCCATCTTTGGGTTCTATTTCTTCTTTATTTATTTTTGGGTAAAATAAGGTTTCATCTTTATTTTCTTGTTTTCCAAATTCCTTCCAGCTTCCTGAAAATCCGGTTCTGTGATCCAGCTGTATTTCCTCCCCTCGGTACTTTTGGGAATCTTAAAATTGGCTTGTTGTCAGGGAAACCACTCAGCCTGCCCTTGCTCACCTGAGCTCACAGACAAAAGAGCCATTAGGTTGATGGGGATCTACTGAGCCCTACCTGGTAAGCCTCCATCAGTTAGAGACAGCTTCTAGAGATCTGATTGGCTCAGTCATGCACTGAGAGGTGGGGTAGGGAGTTGCCCCACTCAAAGCAAGGTCAATATGGACAGGAGGTTATGGTTAAATCTCAGGCCCATGTGCTGTGTGGTCTCAGATGACCTTCTCCAGATTCTGCATCTTCATCCAGACAATAGGGCCTATCTCTGGTCCCTTCATTCTCTTCTGCCATGCCATGGTGGTGAGGGGCGGCGCCTCACATGGGGAAGCACGTCTCAACAGCAGAGTTCTCAACACCTGTGATCTTTCTCTCCCCAGTACACAATACTGTATCAGTACAATACAAATCCAACAACACAACCAATACAAATAATACAAATACAAGTAAGGCTTGTGTGGGAGCTAGTTCTCTGAGCAGGGACAGGGGCATCCTGTGTCCTCAGCCTGGTGCCAGCAAACGAACACAATAAAACCTTCACTTCTAGGAATTTATTTTCTAAGGCATTCCTACTCTTCCCCTGTTCCTCCTTTCCCCCTTCTTTCTCCTCCCCTCCCTCTCTCCCTCCCTCCCTCCTTTCCTCTTTCCTTATTTTTTCTTCCTGATGGGCAAGGAGTTTAGTACCTTCTCTGACCCTCTGGCCCCAAGCTAACCAGTTCAGAAGCTCTAACCTGTGCTTCTCTAGGCTGCCTATGCTGATCTATGGGTGAGAAGTTGCTGGGAGCTTAGGAATTATAGATTACAGGTTTAACCCAGAGCTTTTGAACTAGGACATCTAGATTAGATTCCCGTGTGTGTGTGTGTGTGTGCGCGCGCGCACAAATATATATGTGTACATATATGTGAAACTGTGTATGAAGTTAGGAAGTTAATGTGTAGTGTATTCTTTTATCTCTCCATCTAAATTCTTTGAGACAGGGTCTTTCAATGATTTTTCCACACTGGCTAAACAAGTCACAGGGATCCTCTCATCTCTACCCCCCAGCACTGGGACTACAGCCATGTGCTGTGATATTTGTTATAGGGTGCTGGGAATCTGAACTCAGGTCCTCATATGTTTATGGCAAACACTTAAACAATGGAACTATTTCCCTAACCACCAGACCTCTGTATTAAAAATATAATAATTAATATAATTAATAATAATATAAAACATTATTAAAAATATAATTAGTTCTATTAAATATAAAATAATATTAATTATATTAAAATATAATTAATAATGATATAAAATATTAAAAATAATATAAAATATTTAATTATATGTGGGGGAGGGGTGTTCTTGTGTGTGTGTGTGTGTGTGTGTGTGTGTGTATGTGTGTGTGTGTGCACATGAATGTAAGGATGCATGTGTATGTGTGTAGAGTCCAGAGAACAACTTCTGGTATATTCCTTACGAGCCATCCACCTTTATTATATCTCTCCTTGGTTTGCATTGTTAACAAGGCTAGCCCGGCAGGCAGTGAGCCCCAGGAAGAGACCAGTTTCTGCCTCCCTAGTATGCATTACAAACATGTCCAGGGTTCCTTGTTGTTCATTATTGTTGTTTTTGACAGAGTGTCACTGTGTAGCCCTGGCTGGCCTAGAACTCATTATGCAACCGAGGCTGGCCCCAAACTCACAGAAATGCATCTGCCTCTTCCATGCCAAGATTGAAGGCCTGTGCCACTAATCCTGGCAGCTGAGGCTTATTATTCTTATGCACAGGCTCTGAGGATCAAACTTAGATTCTCATGGTTGCAAGACCAGCACTTTACTGACCGAGTCCCCCTGCCTCGAAGCTCGTGGCGCATACCTTCTGCTGAGAACATCTCATTTCTCTTGCTTGCCCCATCCACATACATGGTCCACTTGCCCAGCCAGAACGGTGGCAACTCCACTTGCCAAGGAGATGCCATAGGTCCCAGCAGACACTTGACAGCTGCTCCCCCAAGGCCCTTCTTTCCAGTGTCTCCACCCCTCCCCACCACCACCAAAAGTACTCTTTACATAGTTTCACCTTAAAGGAAAAGACGTTTTTGTCTCTTTCCCCACTGAACCACTGTGGCTTGGACATGCAATTCTGTTCTTCTCAGACGTTCCTTGAGAAAAACCATGAAGCTGCAGTTCTGGGGCAGGATCTGCATCTGTAATAGGCCTCCGTGAGTTGCTGGCTGCTGCTGGCTCAAAGGACCACACTTAGAACAGCAAAGATTTAGTTTTCCCATGCAAGGAATTAGCGAAGGAGTTGTCAGTGGAAACCCCACAGTCCGTCCGGCAGCATCTATCCCAAGCAAGGAAAAGAAAAAGAAAAAAAAAACTCACAAAAACAAAACCTAAAGCAACTCACTCATTTTAATTAATGAAAAATATATGAATAGGCCATCCTTGTTAAGAAACCCCAGGTGATTCTCTCCCAGCCTACTGGGAGAATAGCCCCGCTCTCAAGAAAAAGGAGGAGTTAAACCCACATTTTAATTAGCGTATCAATGGCTGATGATTAAACAGGGCTTTCTAAAGGGCTGGATATCTGAACAGTTTTTCTCTTCCTCTCAAATTCTTAAGCATCAAGCTACCTCTGGCTTCTTCCGGCCTGCTGGTGCTAATTATTTGCGCACAGCCTATTTTCAAAAGCAGACAGAGTGGAGTCCCTCCCTGCTACATTCACAGATCCCTCAGCAATGCAGGCCCGTCGCTAGTGCCAATCTCCTCTCCAAAGACATTGCTTTTGTTTTATTTTTCTCTTTCAAGAAACTGACATCTTAGCGCCTCATATCCATCTTAGTTTAAACAAATGTTTTGATTACATCCAAGCGCGAGCCCAACAAAAGCTGTCGGGACCAGGCTGACGCATCTCCCTATTAGTTTTAGACAATTTGTTCTAATATTGTTGGGAATCGTTCGTTTATACATCCATACAGATTTGATTACTTTACTTGTTTCATTAATCTTTATTTGTTTAATCATCTGTTTAATCTGTTTAATCGCTGGTTTAAGTGGAAAGCTTACATGAAGATGTTTTGCGTTGGCTCATCCAGGCATCCTGACGTGGGGCCCAGCGTTCCTTTTTGACTATTTATCACGTTCTTTTATAGGGCTTCATGAGCCACTTGAAAGCCTGTAGGATGCTTCGGGGAATTCAATAATTTAGTAGTTCTTCACCACTGAACATGATGTATTTTTAAAAATGTTATTTAAATAAGCAATATTTGTGGAATAATTTGACTTCCATTCTGGGCTTGCGGTTTCTTCTCTCCCAACCAAATGCAATATTTAAGTTGGCATGGAGACCAGTCTTTAAGAAACTGGGAAAGGAGGTCTGGGGGAATGGGACGGTTCTCAAGGATGAGATGCTCTTGTCTGCTCCAAGTCCAAGTTGGGTTTTGTGTGAATACTGAGGCAGTTCCTGGAGTCTGACACCGCCTTGTCACACTGTCAAGAATGTGGTGTCCTGCCATCTCCCTCCATGTCCTAAATGTGTATCATGTTCAACCACCATTCAGACATAGGGCCCGAAATCCAACCAAGACCCCTTGGGAGCCATTTGTGAGCTTGCATAGACAGCTGCCTTTGTACCCTGTATCTCAGGAACAGGTCAAGTCATGTCTATGGCGCGTCTTCTGTGAGCAGTTCCAACTGTGTTCAGAGGTGGGAGGTAAACGGTGCTGTCTATGTAAGCTACATGTTTCAATGTGGGGACAGTAGGTGTGACTTCAGGGAGCCAGAGGGAACATGTTGGATTGGGTTGGGACACGTGTAGGGATACATTGATGTGGCAAGACACATGAGAGTCAGAGATCATCTCCTCGGCAAGTGGAGAGTCCACAGGCAACAACTATATAGTTTGATGTGGAACGGGGACTGAGGATCACTGGCAACGAATCCCCTACCTCAAGCCATACCTTTCTGAGCTTTTTAGTCCCTTTTCAAAAGAGCTGATATGAGGATATAAGCAGCCATGCTCTGCCTTGCCCTTACGATGCTAACATTCGTGACCTTGCTTAGTTAGACGTCCCTCAAGCCTGTGTAGGCTGTCAGTCAGCACGTTTGTACTGTCATCTTCTTGATTCCAACCTGGTCCTTTCACCTTTCAGACATGATCACCTGGGGACCTTGTCCCTCTAATGCACATACCTGACTGCCGCTGAGTTAGCACCTCCACTCTTGCTGGCCATGTGACCTTGGGTAAGTTGTGCGACATTGTGGGATCTGTTTCTTGCCCAACAGGTAGGAATAGCAAGAGCCCTTGTTTCACTGCTCATGGTAAATAAGACATGACAAGCAGGTGCCCATGCCTGTTCAGTCTGGTGCTTGGTTTGCCTGGGCACTGGGGGCTGGCTATTATAGAGGCCCACTATGGGCTTGTGCACAGTGGTCCTCTGAAGGGGTGGGAGGCTTCAGAGGGAGAGACTGCACTGGATGAGGTACTTGCTAACTTCCCCTGTGTCCTTCTGTCCGTCCCAGTGTTATCTGAAAGACTGAGTTGCTTCCTGTCACTAACATGTTCCAGGCCTGATGTCCTGTTCTTGGTCGGCTCCCCACCCGTCCCTGTAGTGCCTCCAGCCTGATCCTGTTCTTTATTTGATCCCTCGTAATATAGCCCCCAGAAGATCCCTACCCGTATTTCTGGAGGGACATCAGGTCTTGCGTGGTATTGGGGGAATGGATTTATTAAATGTCTTCCTCCCAAGCATCTAGATTTCTATGTTCATAAACCATTAGGTCTTGAATCCTTAACCTTACTCCCGCCTCTGTCTGTACATCTCCATGACATTCCCACAATCCTTCTTCCTTAGTATTCCCAGGAATATGGTCTGAAGTACTGAGAAGAGTCACCTAGAAGCAGCAGTCAGCCAGCAGGGCTCAAGACATAGGCCCTAGCCAAGGACCTTCTGTCTGTACTGGGCTAGGGCCATCACTCCAATTGTGGTCTGGGAACTCTCAGCCTTTCAGCTGAGAGAGGATGTGTATGGGGAAGCATTTACCTTCCTTTCCTTTGACTTTGGGGCTCAGGACTCAGGGCCTGGTGGTAGCAAGCTAGCCACACAACTCAGCTCATCAAATCCTGGTGCTCAGTGGTCAGTTACAGTGAGCTGCTGTGGTCAGTTACACCTTGTATCCATGGAGAAAACAGGAGAATCGACAGACATGCAGAAATCTCTGCTCACTGCCAAGGGAAGTTCACTTCACTTAAGCAAAGATGCCCTTGGGTTAAGTGCTGTTCTCCCAGATTCTAGATTTGGCAATAGAGTTTGGAATAGAGACAAAGAAGATTCTGGAATTGTATTTAAGGAGGAAAGAAGAGAAGTCTGTGGCTAATATCCAGAACTCTTGATAGCTAGAGATCTCACAGGGGGTCTTTAGAAATGCAGGACAAGGGAGAATGTCAGAGCAAACTGGATAGCCTGGCCACACAGACCCACATCATCCTGGTGTGACCCTCTCTAGCCATGTTGTGCTTGGCAGATGCCCACAGAGGCATGACCTGGTTAGGAAGCTCTATTTCCCATCCTTAAGATTTTCATCTTCCACAGCCACGAGGGCAGGGCTGGTCTCTCTATCATCCTTGCATCTCTTTCTTTCTTCCCACTTCCTCATTTAACGGTTGCACCCTCACAGGGTCGGTGGATCAGAAAAGTGAGATTACTCAGAACTTGAGGTTGGTAATAGAAAGTGATGAGAGGTGTTCTGGTAACTCTGCTATTAATGCTGGGGCACCCACCATGTGCCAGACTCTTCGCTAAGTGCTAGGGCTGCAGCAGTAGGTAGGTCATCTGGGCCTACTTCACAGGAGGCTGTGAGGATGAACCAGGAGACTCCTGTGGAAAATAAGCAGTGCCCCCCTGGACTGAAGCAGAGCACAGAGCGCTCGCTCTGCCTGCCAAACTAAGAACCATGCTCTCATGAACAGAGATGACTCAGAAAGTGGCTTGGAACAAAGGAGTGGGATGAACTGATTTCGTTTTTGAAACTTTTAATTCCAAAACTAAATCACACTCATAAAAAAAAGATAAGATAGCTTGAAGAAGGCATGAGATTGAAGTTCTCTTGATGTCCCCTCTTTGCAACACCAGTTCCTTCCCAGGGAAGTCCTCAGTGGATGCATCTGTGTGCTTTCTTGATTTATTTATTGACTGCATTTAAAAACATATGGGCTTTTTCACAGAAATAATATTATGATGCATACAAGTTAGCTTATTAATAAATGGCTCTCATTTCATATGGGTGCATATAAGTTAATCTTACTTGCTGCTGGATCTTTATTTTGTGCTCACTTTTTAAAAAAATGGCCACCAGGTGCTGGAGAGGTGGCTTTTCAGTTAAGAGCACTGACTGCTCTTCCATGGACCCAGGTTCTATTTCCAGCACCCACATGGTAGCTCACACCTATAGTAGTTCCAATTCCAAGGATTTGATGCCCTCTCTGGCCTCCGGTACTGGGTATCTACACCGTAGGTACACAGACACACATTTGGGCAAAACACCCATATACATCATACACATAAAATTTTGTTTTTGTAATGGTCACTAACTGTGACATTGTCTTTCCAAATTTTGAGCTGAAAATTGAGTGCCTGAATAGTAAATTTTGTTTTGACTATACTCTTTTTTAGATTTATTTTATGTGACACACACACACACACACACACACACACACACACACACACCCCTCTGCTGGGCGGAAGACACAAGACAACTTCCAAGAATTGCTACTCTCTTTCTATCCCGTGTGTCCCAGAGATGGAGCACAGTCCCCAGGCTTTGTAGGAAGCACCTTTGCCCGTGTCATCAGCCCTTCCTTGTTAACCACATTATACCTGTATTGAAGTGTACTTTCCATACATAAAAGTCACATATTTGAAATGTAGCTGTGCGTACCTATAGTCATTGTTAAATACACATGCACACACATATATGTAATGTAGATGATGTATATATGTGTATGTGTATGTATACTTCTGTTACTATAACCACCCACAGAGCATGTCTCTCCCTGACAAATTTCCTTGTGACCCTTTGTTGTTAATCCCTCTCTACTTCCAAACCTGGGAAGCCACCGACTATGTTGCCTGATCTTCATTGTCAACTTGACATGGCTTAGAGTGACTCTGGAAACAAGACTCTGGGCATGTATGTCTTTGAGGGAGTTTCTAGATTACGTTGATTGAGGCGGCAAAGTAACACATTATGCCACCATGCCCCCGGCTGGGGTCCAGCCTGAAGGAGGAGGCTCCAAGCTAGGCACCAGCATTCATCTCTCTGTGTGCCCAGCCGCCTCACACGCCTGCCGCCACACACACCCTCCATGGTTAACTGTGTGTGCCTTCAAACTGTGATCCAGAACCAACCCTTCCTGCTTCATTCTATCAGCACAGAGAGAAACATGACTAACACAATGGTTTACATCAGTAGTATGACGGAATTCGGTCTGTCTAAACTTCAGCGTGCAAAGACTAATAAAGTATGTATTTTTTTCATAAATGAATTTTTGCTCAGCATGATCTTTTGAGAGTCATCAGTGAAGTTTCATTTACGAGGATTTTATTCTTTTTTATTCTTGAACATTCTATTGCACAGATTTATCACAATTTTCTATTGACTCAACTTTAAGAAGAAATGGGCTTGTTTCCAGTTGGGGCCTATTGCAAATAGAACTGTTAGGAACATACTTGTAAGAGGTCGTGTGTGTGTGTGTGTGTGTGTGTGTGTGTGTGTGTGTGAACATTTCCATTTTTCAGACGCCGAGCAGCAGAATGACTGGCTCATATGACAGGTGTATTGTTGGGTTTATAAGAGGCTGTCAAAATGGTTTCCTTTCCTGCCTGTGTGGTACGGATCACATTGAGTTTAATTTGCTCCATACATTTGTCAACACTTGGCACTGTTGGCTTTGTTAGTTTTAGCCACACTGGGGAAAGAGAGTATACTATGATTTTAATCTGCGTGCTCCCGTGACTAATGAATGTGAGCATGTGGTTTTCATGTGTTTATTAAGTTCTCATATATTTTATATATTTTCTTTACTGCAGGCTTTGGTCAAATATTTAGTTTATTTTTTTTTTGCTGTCCTTTCTATGTGGTGTGTGTGTGTGTATGTGTGTGTGTGTGTGTGTGCATGTATGTGTATGTGTGTGTGTGTGTGTGCATGTATGTGTGTGTGTGTGTGTGTGTGTGTGTGTGTGTGTGTGTGTCAGAGAAAGAGAGAGAGAGAGAGAGAGAGAGATCAGAGGTCAACTTATGGGAGTCCGTTCTCTCCTTCTACCATCTGGGTCCAGGGATTGAACTGTGGTCTTCAGGCTTGGTGGCAAGAGCCTTTACCTGCTGAGCCACCTTGGTGGCCCTGCAATGATTATTAACTTAAAGACCTTTGCCTCGGTCTAGCGGTCTGAATGCGAATGTCCCCCATAGACTCACACATTTGAACACTGGCCCTAAGTTGGTGGCTAGTTGTGGAGACTTAGGAGGTGTACCGTTGCTGGAAAAAGCTTGTCACTGGGGGAGGACTTTAAGAGCTTAAACCCTTGTCATACTCCCAGTTTGCTCTCTCTGCTTTGTGCTTACAGGTTCCAGTATGAGCTGTCAGCATCCAGTTCCTGCCACCACGCTACTGACTGCCACACTCCCTCAGCATAACAGAATCATGAGTCAAATAAACACTTCCTTCTAGTAGTCACCTCGGTCATAGTGTATTGTCACAGCAATAGAAAAGTAGCTAAGTCCTGGGCTGTGTCCAGTCTTGTAGTTAGCAGTCTTTATAGTGCTTCTCTGGGTTCTTCCAGGCCTGTCCCAGTCCTGTGCTGCCTGCCTGGTATGTAGGTATAGAGATTATGATCTCCTGGTCTAGGATTTGGACGATTCTCATCTTTATTTTTTTATCTTGTATCGTCATTTTCTTCATACATATTTATGTACTTGTACCCTAAGGCAAGAAAAGGGAGGTGACTGAGGCCTCTATACTGCATACAGTACAGCCTTATTGGGAGAAGCAGCTCGTTTGGCTCTGAGTTTCCCAGTCAATTCTGCAACCCACACTGTCAATAAGTCTAAAATTAAATGACTTTCTCAGGAGAAGCAAGGCCTTTTCTTAAAAAACCAACTTACGGGATGAAAACTGCCTTTGTCTGCTGTCTCTAGATTTGGGAGCTTGGAGTTCTCAAATGATCCCAGTAGAAGCTACACAAATAACACTCAATGCAAAATGCATGTGGCGCAAGCCTGGTGTCCACGTGAGCTGGTAAGAGAAGGAAGTCTGAGTTTAGCACATAGATATATTTCTAGATTGTACGCAATGTTGCTATTTTCTAAGGGAAAAAAAACACTGGAGTATTTCATTGATTTGTGAAATTACCCTGAACTTTGTCCCCAGATGTAAGTAAACAGGATCGTGAATATTTTAAAGTAATTTATTCTACTTTTTGTTTTAAAGGTAAGTTTCATGTGGCCCAGGCTGGACTTAAACTTGTTATGTAGCCCATGTAGCCCAGGCTATCCTTAAACTTGCTATGTAGCTGAGGAGGACCTTGAACATCCTGCAGTCTTTACCTCCTGAGAGCGGAGAATGCAGGCGTGTTTTACAGTATGCTGATTCAGGTAGCACCCAGGGCTTCATGCAAGCACTCTCCCAACTGAGCCACACCCCCAGTAATGCCTCCTTCCATTTCTGCCTGGATGTATGAGGGGGAGAGGGGTGCTATGGTTACAGTACAGTCAGACCTGAACATTTCAAAGCATTCGATGAACCTGGACATCTCTGACTCATAGTATGTCCATGTCTTAGTCGAGATCAGTGGGATCTGAATCTCTGGGGTGGGGCCTTGAGGATGATTTTTGTGTGAAAAATCTTCTGGCCTTGTGTTATGGGCAAATGCAGACACCACAGTCAGTGAAAGAGCAGAAGAGCATCAGAACCTCAAAGGAAGGAGGGCTGTCGAGGGGGCCAAGTGCCTGCTGCACAGGCATAAGGGTCCATGTTCCATCCCGGCACCCATGAACAGCAGCATGGCTGCACATGCTTGTAACCCAGCTCTGGGGACAGGAGCAGGGACAGGAGCAGCCCTGTAGCTTGCTGGCCAAACAGTTTTTGCCTAATCGGTAAGGCCAAGATATACTGTCTCTATCAGGTTGGACATATGCCCTATGGGAAATGTCTAATGGTACCCTCTGGCCTCTGCCCAGGTAAGAATGCATTCCTGCTTATGTTCATAGGTGTGCCTTCACAGACCGACAGACAGACAGACACACACACACACACATATACACACACACGCAGAGACAGAGAGACAGACAAAGAGAGACACAGAGGTAGAGAGACAGACAGAGACAGAGAGACAGAGGGAGGGAAGAAGGGAGGGAGGGGGAGGGGGGAGGAAGGAGGATAGAGGGAAGAAGCTCTGTGAGGACAAGGTCATCAACTGAACAAAGAATTTGTCTCAGCAGATTCTTTCACTAGGACCCACCCACCTGGCAGGCCTGGAGACCTTGCCGGCTTTCTTTCCTCACCGGTACCGGCAGCAGTGACACGGGTAGCCTGAGATGGGATTGGTCCACAGCCACTGAATAGATTTCTGGGAAGAGGAAGAGAGGGAAACATGGATGACTCGGGAAGAGTCTGGCTGTGTCCTGGAGCCCTGGTTTCAAAGCTCTGGCACCTGCCCAGTCAGGTGAGCTCATTCAGACACCTTTGACTGCTTCTCTGACTGTTGTCACACAGCACAGATCCCAGGGGGTTAAGGGACAATCTGCCTCAAGGAGGACTTTCCCTATAATTGAGAGACAAGGCCAGGAAGTATCTGCCAAAGCCACCGGGTCTCTTGACAGGGGAGACAGCCTTGTGACAAGCAGCCACAGACACATGGGTCCCTTGGTCTGCCCCTCCCAGCCCAGCTTGGCTGCCCAAGAAACAGTAGGAGAGTGGATTTCACTCGGTGAGATCCGATAGAAACCACAGCAGCTCTTCTGCCGGCTCCACTAATCATCAGCCTCAATCTCTGGTGCGATATTTTATGAATTAATAAAAATGATCACGGGCAGTCCAGGGGGACCCAGGGAAGAATCGCATGCGGTAGAATTTTAATGAGCACCGTGGGGAATTTCAACCTTCCCTTGCTTTTTATTATTATTTTTTTTAAAAAAAAAAATCTTTCCTTCTCCCTCCTTGCTGGCCCACCCCTTTAGCAAAAGGAAAAAAAAAAAAACAACATAGACCAAGCGGCTCTAAATGACTGTTACATGAACGACGAGTCTTTCCCTCCCTGTGTTGTTTGGCCCACCACACAGCCCTCCTGCCCTATACACCCTCCTGACAGGCACACCTGCTCTCTGCCCTAATTGAGCAGATCATCAGCCGATTTGTCATGCTTAGCCTAGACCCCCTAACTGCCACCCCTCCCCCAGACTGCCAGCCCTGGCCTGCCTGTAACACTCTGGTAGATATAGAGCCTGTGTGTGTGTGTGTGTGTGTGTGTGGTTGCGCCTGTGTGTTATGACAGATCTTGTACTCATTATTGAATAATTCATTGTTGCGTTAATGTCTTCAGATAACATCTCTCACTTCCCCAGTCCTCTCTCTCTCATCCGACTCACTGGGGAAAACTTGATTATGCCTGCCGCCCTGACGACAGAGTACACAGATAAAAGATAATTGCTTGGCTTGACTCCTCCATTGATATGAAAATAAGATTTAAATTATTCACTCCAGTTTAAAGGTTAGTTGAAGGTTATTACAGGGGATGAAGGGGGGAAAATCACTCTTCAGGCGTTGGGGGCTGAGATAAGACAGGTTTGAAAGGGCCTAATGCACTTCGTGGGCAGAAGCGCCGGCTTGCGAATACACCCGGAGCCCCTCTAGAGATTTCAATCTAGGAGAAGTCAATTATTTATAAGCAAATTATGGCCGGCTTCTCGTATACATAAAACACTCTGCGTCATAAATAAGGACAGGGCGGTGTCTGTTCCCTTTTCGGCACCCAGTTTTTCTTGATCTCAAAGCCTGGGCGGAGTCACAATGGAAATTTAATGAGGTGCCTCCATTAGGAAGGCCGACTGCTTGGTGGGGGCTCCTTTTAGTAAATGACAATTCTGTTAAAAATAAAAATGATAATTTGGCTTTAGACAGGTCTCTAGCTAGGGATTTGACTCTTGTGAGGGGCAAAGGAAGTAGACCCTTGGGGGCACTGCCGAGCTTGCCTCCTGTCCTGGTCCATCCCACAGAGTAGTAATCAGTGTTCCTGGAGGGTTTGGGGGCTCCGCATAGGAAATTATCTCAGGGCTGCTTCTTCCCATGGAGCAACCTCTCAGGCCTGAGGATCAATAATTGATAGCCTTCCATGTTTCTGGAAGTTGGGCGCTGTTTCAGAATGTATCCAGTGCCTTTCACTCCATGCATTAATCATGGACAGCCATTTTAATCAGAATAAAGACCCTCGGAGCTAGTGTGCAGAACTCCCAACAGTCAGCTTGAAAGCAGCTCAGGATTGTGCTGGGACTCCTCCCCCAGGAAAGCACTTCTAGGTTTCAATACGCCTAGAACTTCCTCTTGTTCACAGATTCCTGTCCCCCTTATATCTGCAAACAGGACAGCTTCTATCCTTACAGGAGACACTGTAGCCCTCTGAAGTTGGTGCAGCTACACAGCAGAACTAGTGGGGGCAGGGGCGTGGACAAGAAGGGTCTTGGTATGGAAGTCTGGAGGCTCCTTGTAACAGTGATAGATTTGGAGCAGGGGAGGCCACATCCCTCTCGGGGAGGGATGTGGCCAAGCACGCTGCCCTCTGTGGCTTCCCCCATCATCTTGAGGCCTTCCAGAAGACTGTAGACCCTACTGGATCTCAACCTTGGAGCTCTCTAAGGATGTCCTGTTGGAAGGGACCCCAGCCTCAACCAGCTTGTGGGGGAAGAAGCCAAACAGCCTTGGCTTTCCCTAACTAAACTGACCAGGTGATGGCAGGATCTGAGCTGGCTGGCCAAGGACAGCTAAGGAGTAAGGACAGTTGGGGAGAGGAGGCCCATGAGAAGTGAAAGTGGGTCCCTAAAATGATAATGCTGGTGATAGTGTCCTAAACAGGACTCTGACTAGGTGAACAGTGTCTGCCAGGAAAGGCACTACTTCCCTTATCTGCCCCAGTGGTCAATTGCATCCAGCAAGGACATCTAGTTCCCGGTTAAGCCAAACAACCTGCATCAGCTAAGACACCACCACCACCACCACCTTGCCAACTATCAGGGAGCTTCCCTTCTCTCCAAGCTGCTGTTCTTTCTTCTCAAGGCAGACTGGTCGTTTGTTCCCCCACTGAACTATTTTCTCTACCCAAAGAATGCTCCAGTTCAACGGTCTCGCTGTGCCCTCTCCTAAAAGGGGGCACAGCTGGGAAGCAGAGATTTGTTGGGCTCTGGGGTCAGGAATAAGATACTGTTCTTTTGCCCTTCTTGTCTAAACCCAGAGCCAACGGCACTACAGAAGCTCTGCAGACAGACAGGAGCAAGAGCAAGAAAATTACATGAACACCCAAATGTAGGTTAGATGATGCGTCCAAAGGCCAATGGCAAATGACCCAACCCCAGCTGTGCTTACGCTGTAGCTAACGACATTTTAGAATTACTTTTGTATGGACTATTTGAGCTCCAGAAGGCAGCAAGTGTTGCTTGCCGCCTCAAGCAGGCCTTGTGAATATACTGGGAGGACACAGCCTGGCTCTTCATCTGGAGAATTTAGACAGGGACCCCTGGGCTCTTTTTATTTCTAAATTCTATGAATACAAAGTTATTAGAATGCTCCTTAAGGAAGACTTGAAGGGTAGAGGTCCTGCCTTTAGTCACCAGCTGAAAAGAAACCTTAGCTGTTTAGTTACACAGAACTAGGCATACACCGACCCTGCAAGGGTTACAGTGTTTCAAGTCTCCATCAGGGTGCTGGAAACAGAATGAAATAAGAAGTGACCCTCAACACAAGAAGGGATGGGTATGGAGCAGGGTTGATGTCCCAGGAGGACAGCTGAGGAAGGGCCTGCAGGAACCTGAGGGGTGGAGGGGTTGCTAGAAGGGGCGAGGGAAGCTGGGGTGGTGGTGGAGAGGGCACGGGGATTGTTCAAAGCAGACAGTAAGAGACAGAGCCAGCAGTTTGGGTAGGGTTGGTGGCAGCCACAGCTGAGGCCATGTGTTGGAGGTTAGCTCAGAGGTCAGGTTGCCAGGCTGGAATTTTACGGAGAACTTTGATGCTTAGTAGAGCCCCTGGTGATTCAGAAACAGAAGGATGAGCTGAGGAAAGCAGGGTCTAAGGAAAAGAATAGTGAGGCGGTGGGTGCGAAATATAAGACAGCGACCATGGATGGCCACAGATCAAGCCCCTCCCCCTCCTCCTCCTCCTCCTTCCTCTTCCTCCTCCTCCTCCTCCTTCTTCTTCTTCCTTCTTCTTCTGATTCTTCTTCTCATTCTTCTTCCTCTTCTTCTTCTTCCTCTTCTTCTTCTTCTTCTTCTTCTTCTTCTTCTTCTTCTTCTTCTTCTTCTTCTTCTTCTTCTTCCTCTTCTTCTTCTTCTTCTTCCTCCTTCTCTCTGTCTCTCTCTCTCTCTGTCTCTCTCTCTCTGTCTCTCTCTCTCTCTCTCTCTCTCTCTCTCTCTCTCTCTCTCTCTCTCCCTCTCTCTCTGCATTTGCATACATATGCATTGGAGACTACAGGACAGCCTATGCTGTTCCTTGGAAGCATTGGCTTGTTCATTGAGCCAGGGTCTCCCATTAGCTCAGAGTAGAAGTAGAGCCCCAGAGATTTACCTGCCTCTGCTTCTCCAGCTCTGCAATTACAAATCCACACCACCACACCAGAGTTTTTAAAAACTTGGGTTCTGGGGATCGAACTGAGGTCTTCATGCTTGCACAGTGAGCACATGACCAACTGAGTCCTCTCTTCAGCCTCTGTCCAAGATTTCTTTTTGCCTTTTTATTTTTCTTGCTTTAAAAAAAATCTTGGATTAAGTGTTTTCAGAAACAAGATACTATCATTGGCTGGGGAGATGTAAGGAAGAAAGTACCCAAATGAAGACAAATGGAGAAGACACTGAGCTACCATTACAGAGATAAAATATTTGACAAAGCAACTTAAGAATGGGTCTATTCTCATAGGTCAAGGATGAAGTCAAGCTGGCAGAAACCTGAAGCAGCTGGTCACACTACATTTTCAAACAAGAAGCAGAGAGAGATGAATACATACTGCTGCCCCATTGCATAGCCCAGGATCCTCAGGGGATGAGGCCACCATGGTGGTGTTGTGGATGACCCTGGTGTTGTTTGTATTTTGATGTTAATTACGTTTTCCCAGGAGGGGTTGTTTGGAATAAAATGAGTCACATACTCAGGTGACTTCTTGTGAACCATCCCCTAATGAATAAGGGAGCCAATCACTTGGCGAGTACTCGGGACTTCTGGGTTGGAGAGTGGAAGAGAGTGGGGAGGAGAAAGACAGGGGCTTTTGGACTGGGACAGCAGGAGGACAAGATGTAGCTACTAGGGTCTCCCAGTTTCAATGGCAGATCTGCCAGGATTCGACACTGGAGGATTTAGATTTACTATGGCTTACAAGATTAGGATTCTAGTTGTCGCACCCAGCGATTGAGTTACCATTGTGTCTGAACTAAGTTTGTGTGGTGTTTTCCTTCACGCAGTGGCTGGACTGGGTTCCAGAGAGAAAGGTATGGTGGCAAAGCATGAGTTTGCCTGACGTGCACCACAAAAGGCCGTGAGAACTTAGCGAGCTGGAAGGAGAGATTCTGGAGCTCTGAGTCCGAGAGTCTCCATGAGATAAGAACAGGCTGGCCATTGCCCTCCAGTGCATGGCCAACTAGTCACCAGGGCAGAGTAGCTGGGTGTAGCATGGGAACTTGGTACCGATTTTTAACTGATCCCCACAGCACAGTGGCGGATCTCCCCACTTCAACAAAATCAAGAAAATCTCCCACAGCTATGCTCAGAGGCCTGGCTCCCAGGTGATTCCAGATTTTTGTCAAGTTGACAACACAAAGGAGCTCACTCTGGGACATGTGGGGCCATTTCACAGGTGCTGAGCAACCAACAACCAGAAGAGAACTTGCCCAGAGGAGACCTCTCTACACAAGAGGTCTTGAAAGAGACAAGCCTAGAGAACCTGTTCATAGGCAGTAGGCCAGTTGCAGGACCCTGGAGCTCTGATTGTGAGTTCACTGCTTTATCCGTGAGGATGCACCAACTCCTAAGAGTCAAGAAAGAGAAACAGGCAGGTATAGTGACCAGTGGGTTAGCCCTAGGCTCATTTGCTCAGAGAGGTGGGAAGGTGAGACCTGGTAGGAAGGACAGATCTATCTGGCAGGTCTTAAGGACAGCTGAATGCACCATGCCAAATAGTATTTGAATGTTTTCCCATATCCAGGTCCTGGGCGCCCCTCGAGAGTTCTGGGATGGAGGCCACTCCGCAAGCACAAATGACTGATTGCCTGTGCAGGACGCTAGGCTAATGAGCCTGAGGTCGCTGCAGGGATGGATATCCATCCAGTCGGCGCATATTAAAACCCTCCTAATCATTTTTTGCTAGCTGGCTCCCTAATGTGATCCGGTGATGTGCCTGGGTTTAAATTCTCATTACCCATTTCCACCCACAGGTAACAGGTCTCGCTCATTCACTGTGGGCAATTTCCTGCCCCATTACCTGTGAAAATCAGAGAGCAGCCGGGCCGTTAGGAGAGCAAAAGAGCCCATTTCCTCCTCTTAAAAAACACAGTAAAGCAGGAGCCCTGGGTCTTTGTAAATCTATGTGCCAGCCCACCCAGGTCCCATGTTCTACTGTGCCCATCAGAAGTGGGCAAGCACTTTAACTCATTCTTCCTTGCCACAGACCCTGGAAATCACACCACCCTTGGCGTAAGCACAATCCTTTGCATGGAGTCTGCTTTTCAGGACAGTTCCTCACCTCCCAGGCCTCTGCAAGCAGTGACAGCAGGGCCGATCTGCCCCCTGCAGAAAGCTAGGGGACACTGGTTTCTGACTACACCTTGCCTATCTTGGCCATTTACCCACGGTTTCCTTTCTTCTGAAACAGCGGTTCTCAACCCTCCTAATGCTACAACCCTTTAATACTGTTCCTCATGTTGTGGTAACCCCCAGCCATAAAGTTATCTTGTTGCTCCTTCATAACTGTAATTTTGCTACTGTTATGAATCATAATGTAATATCTGATGTGCAGGATGTCTGATTTATAGGACCCCCCCAAAGCCGTTATGACCCAAAGATTAAGAATCGCTGCTCTAAAAGCAGGTTTGAAAGGGCAGAGTTTGCATCTGCTAAGGTCACCTACTGCTGTATAACAATTTATCCCCAAAGCATCGAGCTTAAAGCAACAGTTAGGGGCTGACGATGTATGCCAGTGTCAGAGCGTTGACCTACCATGCACATAGCCCCGAGCTCAACTCCCACCTTGCAAGGCAGAACCCATCACCCACAGACTTCCCACCATTGTGATTACTGGAGGCAGCTGTGTGCCTAGGCACATGTAGGCATGGTACCACGTCTACCTGTGAGGCACATACAGTACTTTCTTCAATGACCTGTGCTGAAACTGGTCCACAAGCTGAGGCTACGAGTCATTGAGCACTGTGTCCGCCAAACATAGCTGAGCTGATCCAAGTGTTTAGGGTTCAGGTGTCATGCAGGCTTCTATTCTCTGAGGCTTGACTGAGCCTCGGGATTTACCTAAGATGGGATTTACACAGCTGGCAAGTTGGTGCTGGCTTCAACAGAAGGACTCAGTTCATAGAGCGTAATCTCCAGGCAGCTTGAGTACCCTCACAACACGGTGACTAGCTTCTCTCCCACAACCGCTGATCCAGAGAATTGGGATTAAAGCAGCCATGTCTCATGTGAATGACCCTTGGAAGTCACCCCAACCTTCTTTCACTTACAAAACTCAGGGTGCTCAGTTGGTGAAGACTGTAGGTAGGACATCACCAGCTCCAGAGGGTGCAGGGCCCATCCTGGAGGCTGGCTACCTGAAAATCCTGTATCCTTCCCACCATGAGGGGCACATCACCTTCAGTAGGTCTCTGGGAAAGGAGGGAGAATCCCTGAGTAACCTCCCTTGCTTCTTTAATTCCAGCATCCTAGGTTTTATCTTCCTGCTGGAGAGGAAGGCTCAGGAAATGGCTGCTTCAAGACCTAGCAGTGAGCAAGTTTCTGATCAGAGTTAAGACCAAGAGACTGAGTATTAGTTCAATAATAGAATGCCTAGTGTATATGAGGCTCTATGTTCAAAACCTCAGTACTGTAAAACAAGAGTAATAAAAACAATAATAATGATGATGATGATGAAATGCTTTAACAAAAGAAAGATTTGTTTCTCCTCTTAAAGTTCTTTTTAAACATGTATTTTAAGTTACCTCTATGTGTGTGTGTCTGTGTGGGATGTGTGCTCATAAGTGTAGCACCCTCAAGGTGAGAAGAGGGAGTTAGACATTCCAGAGTGAGAATCCGAGGTGGTTGCGAGCTGCCCAATGCAAGAGCTAGGAACGGAATTCGGGTTTTCTGAAAGAGCAGGAACCATTTTTAACCATCGAACTATCTCTCCAGCCTCTTTAAGTTCTAGAAGTTCATGCCGGCTCGGCTCTGCAGCAACTCTGAAGAGTAGGCTCTTCTTTTGGAAGAATTCTGTGTTATAGGTAGGCTGGCTGGCACTATGGCTGCCCTGGAGTTGAGGAAATCAAGGTGTGAATTTAGTGTCTCATAAAACCTCAGGGCAAGGTGGGACCTAGAACTCAGCCCTTCTGCCTTCCACACTGAAGCCCAGACATGCTTCCAAGGCCCCTCACAAGGCAAGTGAAGTGATGTCAAGGGGGTCTCTCATTGGTTGAAGGCCTGAGATCATTATGGGCATGGGTCGTTAATAAATGACATTATCTTTTCCTGTGGTTAAGACTCAACACAAGGAAGAAAAGCAACTGGAAATCAAAATATAAGAATTTTTTGGTGAGTCTGAGTCACTCTTCAGGAGAAGGACATCACATTGTCTGATGCAAATGTGAGCAAAGAGGTAACTGGCTGCAGCTTGCGGGTGTCACCAGCAAGCCTGACTTCCTTGCCCACCTCTCCTTGAAGCCCCTGTGTACTCATTTCCATTTATTTGATAGCACGTGGCACAAAATGCAGAGTCCGCCTTTGCCACCCTGCATCCGGGTCTCCTTTGGGGTAGCCAGGCTTATTTTGTACCAGGCTGGACTGGAGGGAGGATAGCTTAACCAGAGTGGGTGGGTGCAGATAGGATCTTGGTCAGTAGTGAGTGTGCAGGCAAGGGGTAGCTTCAGAGGACTGCTTCCTTCTGTTCATTGGGGGAGGAACAAAGGCTATTTAATCCCTTGGTGGGTGAGTAGGGGCTCTCAGAGTGAGTGTACATCACTGGCCAGGGCCAGGGTGCTGTGGATGTCTCATCTGTATGAGGAGGAATTCTAGGTGCTGGACATGACCTTGTAAGGAGAAAGGACCCTGCTAGCTCTATCCAACTATGTGTGAACACATGCTCAAGGATGTAAGTTCTTGTCCTGTTCGTGCCCATGTATACCAGAGTGCCCTGACATGTTCTCTCTCTCTCTCTCTCTCTCTTTCTCTCTCACACACACACACACACACACACACATACACACACACACACACACACACACTCCTGTTGAGCACAAGCATGTGCACTTCCAGGCTCTTCAGTCTTGCACAAGTCTCTAGTCGCTCCCTGTGACGGCCTACTCTGCAGCTACCAGGCCGAGGGAAAGGAAGCAACTCCCATGCCTCTCCTTTTCTTTCCTGGATGTGAATTCCCACAATTCCCAGCGAAAACACTTCCAACTCTCCTACCTGTCTCCACACATTTTTCCTTTAGGCTTCTATTGGCTTTGGAGGCCAGCCATGGAGAACAATGAACAGAAAAGTTGAGAGAGTCCGTGGAGGTGGACCTTGGTATTTGGGGCTGTTCAACAGGCTGGGTCTCACACACTGGCTCTGCCCCACAGCATTCTGACTGGAGATGGACTGCTGGTATTGATCCTGGCAAGATGGTGTGTGGTTGAGAGCTTCTCAGAGCCGACTATATTGTTGTCGTTTTGAGACGGTCTTACTATGTCACCCTGACTGGCCTGGAACTTAATATGTAGACCAGACTGGCATCAAACTCACAAAGATCTTCCCATCTCTGCCTCTTGAGTGCTGAGATTAAAGGCATGCACCACCATGCCCAGCCCCCAACTGGTATATTAAGCAATCATTTCTAGAGCAGATGACATAACTCCCCCGGCATCGGTTTGTCCTAATGGGCTTGGTATTACTCATGTGCTAATTGATTGGGCACGCAGGGAAGAAAAACTAAATTCACTTGCGAGGCGATTTTATGGCAGAACTCATCACAGGGGTAATTTGCTGAAAATGTTCGGTCCGCTCTGGTTATGTAAGATTGGCCCTGCTTCTGGGTTTTATCTCGGGCTGGCTGAACATGTTTGCTGGAGGTAGACTCCCCCAGGACCTTGGAGGCCCTGCCTCCTCCTGCCTGCCTCCTGCCTTGCCTGCCAGGCAGTTGCCCTTGGGAGTACTGGCAATTAGTGCCTTGTGCACAACTTTCTGCCTCAGGGGCGGCTTTCAAAATATCTCAGCTTCTCCTGTGGAAAAAACGCCTCTGTCTAAGGGCAAAACAGTTATTTTCGGATCAGCCATCTAATGTTACAAAGCTCTTGCTCAGAGAGGAAAAGGAGAGAGGCAGAGGGTGTGTGTGTGTGTGTGTGTGTGTGTGTGTGTGTGTGTGTGTGTGTGTGTGTCCATGCACACACACATGCATGCATGCATGTATGAGAGTCTATGTGTATGTTTGTAAGGGGCATAATATATTGCTTGGGAGAGGGAGGGGTGAGGAGGCTTAAAAGAAGCCGGAGAGCCTCCTTCCTCCCCACTCTTCCTTCTGCTCCTTCTCCCTCCTTCACCCTATCTTCCTCTTTCTTCATTCTCTCCTCCCTCTTCTTTCTCTTTTCCCTTCTCCCTCCACCCCATCTTCCTCCTCCCCTCCCTCCTCCCTCTCCTTCCTGCCTCTCACTTCTCTCCTTTCTTTTTATCTCCCTGCCTTTCTCTTTTGTCTCTCCTCCCTCCCTCCCTCCCTCCTTTCTTGTCTTCCCTTCTCTCTTCTCCCCATAACCTGCACCCTGCACCCGTCTCTCTAAGCTCCCCACCTTACCAGTGACTCTAGAAGATTCTGAAGCCTCGCTTGGCCTTTGTTCTCTACTATCAATGCCACCCTGTGCTGTGTTACCATCCTGGCAACAGAGTCCCACCAGTCATCAAGAGCCCCTAAGTCCCCAGGTCTCTTCAGATGTCTGTAGCTGGGTGGGCTCCCCAGTACCCCACTGCTTCTGCTGGCTTAGCCCAGTTCTGAATTTAATCATCTCTTAGGATCTGAGGACAGAGATGGGACTGCTGAGGCCCTTGGCTATGGGCAGGCTTCTTTAGCCCTGGAGTACGCTGTGAGGGTCTGTGTGTTGGGTTGACTGTACCCGCTGTGTTTTCTGCAGCTAGATGGGGAAATGGAAAGTGAGCGTCTGCAGCCTTGGGAGTGAGGGCTACTATAAGATGGGGGTCTGTGGGGACTGCAGCCTGACTAGCAGTTGGTAGCCTCCACCTCACCCAGCAAGGCCCAGTCTGCTTCTGGTGTTGGGCACTGACCTGGAGGCTCTGCTGGGAGCAAGAGGAGATGATGGGGGACAAGGCATACCTGAGGGACCAGGAAGGGAATGTGGAAGCAGGAGCAGAGAATGCCCTATGGTGCTCAGATGTCCCAACTCTGCTTATCCTGTGCTAGTGATTAGGACCTGAAGGTTTACATGGGAGCCAAGATGAAGAGAAAACAAGGAGTGGGCTTCACCAGGCAGGGGTGCTCAGGGGGACTCTGGGAAACCTCTGCTCCCCCAGGAAAACCCTTAGCTGTCCCATGCTTGCCTGGAATTCTCCCTATATCAACAAACCACCTAGGCCTAGAAATACAAACACTCCTAGGAACCGATTGCGTGTTCGCTATCACTGGTGACACATTTAGGGGGTTTATTTGCTAGGTAGCAATGGAAGGCAGATGTTCCCAAGGAGAGAAGGTTAGGGAAGTAGAGATGGGGCAAAATCCTGAGCCTAGAGACTAGACAGAACATTCCAAGTGTGTTAGCTGGGCTCTGTCCCCTTTGGGAGAAAGGAATTATAAAATTGACACCTACTCAAGTGGGCTGTCAGGACTGTCAACTAGCTGAGCGAGGCTCCTGGAAGCTCAGCCAGTCCCAAGACTGGCTGGTAGGAAGTACTGAAGAAATGGAAATTTTTAAAAGTTGAGGATCAGGGAGATGGGAGTGCTGTCTAATGACACAAGCAACCACTGGGCTGACTCAAATGGTAGCCTAGCTTTGGGAAACCAAGCCCACCCAGTCTGAAAAGCATCAGAGAAGGGGACAAGCGTGAGCCTGGCAGGGTCAGTTCAGTTCCTACAGAGAGAGAAGCTGGGGCGAGCAGGGAGGAAAGAAGGAAGGTGAAGCTGATGTCATCATGGTTGGTGATGGGGTGGGGGAGAGAGAGAGAGAGAGAATACACACACACACCACACACACACACACACCACACACACACACACACACACACACACACACACACACACACACACACGGTCTGGGACAACTGGCCAACCTTCAAGGTTCCAGTAGGCACATGCAACCTGTGGCCCATTAGCCGTATGCACCCTCGGAAATCTCTGAACGTGGGTCAACATAAAATTATAATGGTACTTAACCCATCATGTTTACAATTTGCTTTTGTAACTCTATAACCTGGTTCTGAAACATGGACTTTGTGCTTGGAGCTCAGAGGTTGGACACCCCTGCCAGGGTTTGCCAGTGACTCTAGGCAGAAGATGTAGAAGAGAGAGCCTGCATGCATAAGTAGACTCAGCTGGTAGGTGGTATGGGGCCACACAACCTTCTTTTTTATACTCTTAAGAAATAGTAATTTTGTGTGTTTGGAGACAGGGTCTCATGCAGTCCCAGGCTGACTTTAAATTCTGACTCTCTTCCACCTCCAGGGTGTTGGGACTGCAGTATGTGCCAGCTTGCTTTCTAATGGAAACCCCCTCTGCCAAGACTTGAGTCCTGCAAGCACAGGGATTTTCTTCTTTCCATCTATATAGACCTGAATTAACATTTTGTGAAGAGCATGTCACGATAGCATGTGTCAGTCCCACAGGGCAGTCCCAGCGACTCTGTGACTGCTGGGGGTGGGGCTTCTACCCAGGATCTGTCTGTCTTACAGGAGCCTGGTCCCTGCCTGAGAAATGAGGCCTGGCATTCATGCAGGTGATGAACAGGCAGGTGCCCCCATGTTTTCATGCTGGATTCCTCTCCTCCCCTCCAGCTGTGGGTGGAGAAGACATCGATATCACCCATTTTCCCTATCTTGGGCCACTTGCCTGTCCAGTTCTCTTAAGGCCGAACTGCTCCCCTTTCCCAACCTGCCTTGGGAAGTTGGGAGTAGAATGGAGTGATTTTCAAAGGGCCCCTGTCTGGGGCTCCCCTTGGGGCCTTTACCTTCCTAAGACTACTCCTCCCTTACTGCAGTTGATGGAGCACCCTTTACACAACAGGTCTGTGTTCTGGAGTCAGAGGCTTCAAGCAGGGCTGCAGGCTGCCTGATTTAGAGCTCTAACAGAGCACTGTGTAAACTGTTTATTTAATCTCTCTGTTTGCATGCTTTCCTGGTGCCCCCTCAGCACCTCTCCACTTCAGGAAGCATTTCTGGGGCTGCAGGTCAGCTCTGCTGCATTCACTGGGCTATTCCCACAGTGGACATTTGAGAAGTATTAAGAACCTGGATTGGAATCTCTGCTGGAGCCTCGAGCACCATGACCCAGGGGAAGCTGGCCAAGGGACCTAGTAGCTGTGTGTGTGTGTGTGTGTGTGTGTGTGTGTGTGTGTGTGTGTGTGTGCATGCGCGTGCAGGTGTAGGTGTAGCTGTGGAGGCCATAAACAACTATCAGGTATCTTCCTCAATTGCTTTCCTTTCTTTTGGTTTTATTTTTTTAAACACACAGTCTCTCGGTGAACCCAGAGTACACTGACTAAACAGACTTGTCTGGCCAGGGAAGCCCTGGAATTCCGCTGTCTCCGTTCCACAGCACTTGGGTTATAAATGGGCTCCACCATGCCTAGACTTTATGTGAACTCTGCATAGCAGAACTTTACCAACGAAGCCATCCTTTCCCAGGTATCGTCCATAGCTTGAGATGTCTATGGAGCACCAGCCTCCCCCAGATTCCAATGGCCATGTCCACCCTGTTTGGGACCCTCCGTGCCTGTTAACCCCCCTCTCCCTACCACGCTGCCACTTTCTGCCACTCAAACTATCCTAGTATTTGGTCCATCTTCTGAGGGCATCTGCTTGAGGTGAGAAAGGACTTTGTAAAGAGTCGTCTCTAGGGCTCTGTGGAGCGTTATGACCTTGCTGGGGAGAAGCAGGCAAACACCATGATCACCCCAAGTAGCCCTAGCCCTCTGGTCTAGATTTCAACAGAAGCCTTATCTCTGACCTGGAGGACCTTCTCTTATGGACCTGAGGACAGGTGGCTTCCAGAGTCTCCCACCTCAAGGACAGTAGAGAGCTCTGCCTAGGGCTCAGGATTGACTTCAGCCCTCATTTATCCTCTGAATAACTGTGGCATTGTGTAGGTCTCCTTCCCGCTCCGGTCTTAAGTCTCCAGGAGTTGCCTGCCTGGGGAAGACAGCCCTTGGCCCCACTGAGCAGCTTCTCATTCACAGATGGAATTATGTCCAAAAGGTCAGATCCAGGGTACGAATCCATCCTTTCTGCCCTGATAGATTAAGATGTCAAGTTTTCATTGATTAACCCAGTCCCCAAATGTTTCCCTAAATGGGGGGCAGTGGTGACATGGTTGCCTCTGGGCAAGGGATAGGCTGATACTCTGAGCATGCAGATAGAGTCCTGAGGAGAGTCCTATGTGCTCTGAAATGAGCTCAGCAGGGTGGAGAGCATCCAAAGGAGACATGCAGCCTATAGCAAGCCAAGACTTGCCAGCTCGGGGGTGGCATCCAGTAGGGTCTTGGAACCCTGCCCGAGGAGTGGGTACTACTGCTCAAGCTCATTCCATCCCAGCCCCCTGAGAACCTTCCAGAGAGCTTTTTCTCACTCTTGCTGCCAACCTGAGCTGCTGTACTGTGCCCCACCATGTCTCTGTAGGTTGGGACACTGCCCTCTCCTAGTAGCTGTGAGAACTCTCTCAGGTTCTCCTATGGAGGAAGGAAGGAAGGATTACTCTGTGATCCCAGTGTGGCTTGACTGTCTGCCTTGGAGGTCCCTGAGCCAGGTGGTGTCTGCCACACCTGTCTCTAACTGTCTCTAACGACTGCTTTACTATACAAGAGTGGAAGTTAGTGATGTAATGCATATGAACTCTGAGGGCAGCTTCTCTGCAGCTGTTGGAACTCTGTAGTTTTACAGGGCATCTCAGAGGCTCTGGTTTGCAGGCAGTATGCAGAGGAGGGTCTCTACCATACAAGCCACTGCGGCCTACAGGTAGTCTGGGTGGCTGCAGAGGCTGTCACAGATGGTGATGACTGGCTGGCTAAGGATCCCCTGCCACCACAGCAGGACTGGGTGGGAACCTTTAACTTTCTGCCAGGTAACAGTAAGGACCAGCCTCTCCTCTTTTGGGGCTAAGGGACAGACAGCTCAGTGCTCCTACAGTCAGGTTTGCTCTACGAGGGCTTCTTCCCAGACCTGGCTTGTGTTGTAGGTGAATAAAAAAAAAAAAACAGAAAGCTGGATCTGGAGTTGGTTCTATGGGTACAAACAGCCAAATGTAAAAACCTGAGTTAAGGTCCCTAGAACCCATCCGAAGCTGGACACAGTAGCACATTAGTGTCTGTAATCCTGGCTCCCCTGGTGAGATGGGAGCAGAGACAGGAGAATCCCCAGAAGCACTGTGGAACAGCTAGCCTGGGGTATGCAAGACACAGACCCTGCCTTATACAAGGTGGAAGATGAAGGCTAACTTGGATTTTGTCCTCTGACCTCAACATGCATGCTATGGCACACACACACACACACACACACACACACACACACACACACACTCCTTGACATTGACCTTTGACCTCCACACCAGTGTTGTGAGTGTGAGCAGTTGAACTCACCTGAATGTGCACCCAAATGTACGAGAGAGAGAGAGAGAGAGAGCTGGGGCTGGCAGTGCCTACCTGTAACACCAGCACCTGAGAAGACAGTGAGGCCAGCTTGGGAGACATATTGAGATCCTGTCTCAAAACTAAGTAAGAGAGGAGAGGAAAGGAAAGGGAAGTGCACCTCCTGAGAGAATTCTTTTTTCAGATAATGTTTTATATTGAAGTGGTGGAAGATAAGATGTGCTCATCCTCCTAGGTGACTTCAGTCACCTTTTTTTTCCTCTTCTTGCTGTGGTGAAAAGAAGACTCTTACAGTCCATGCAGCCTTGGTGACATTCCAAAGAAGCATGCTGTGCTCCATGCATTTTGATGGTTAGACAGGGGTCACACAACACCACACGCTGGGTGAAGCATCACGTTCCTCAGACATCTGTTTGTGATTCCTCTATCCACCTTCCCAGCTGCCTGTTCTAACAAGGGCAGCCTGGTAGTGCCTGAGCCATACTGTGAAAGTGTGTGTGTGTGTGTAAGTGTGTGTGTGTGTGTTTATGTGTGTGTGTTTGTGTGTGAGTATGTGTTTATGTGTGTGTGTTTGTGTGTGAGTGTGTGTTTATGTGTTTGTGTGTTTGTGTGTATGTGTGTTTGTGTGTGTGTGTTTGTGTGTGAGTATGTGTGTTTGTGTGTGAGTATGTGTTTATGTGTGTGTGTTTGTGTGTGAGTGTGTGTTTATGTGTTTGTGTGTTTGTGTGTATGTGTGTTTGTGTGTGTGTGTTTGTGTGTGAGTGTGTGTGTTTGTGTGTATGTGAGCGTGTGTGTGTGTTTGCATGTATGTGAGTGTGTGTCTGTTTGTGTGTAAGTGTGTGTGTATCTGTGTGTGTGTGGGTGAGTGTGTGTGTGCTTGTGTGTGTGTTTGTTTGTGTGTAAGTGTGTATATTTGTGTGTGGGGGGTGAGTGTGTGTCTGTGTGTTTGTGCATGCATGTGATGTATATGTATATATTCAGGGCCAGTGGCTGACTGTGGATCTTTCCCTCAATAACTTTCCATTGTAAATATATTTTTGCTAGTTTATTTCAAATTACACTTTTATTGAGACAGGGTCTCTTACTTGCCAGGCTAGCTGGGCCTTGAGCCCCCTGAGAATGCTAGGATTGTAGGCCTATACAAGAGATAATACATCTAGCTACTTCTGTGTAGGTTATGGGGATTTGAAATCAGGTCCACACAACTATACAGCAAGTGCTTTTAGGCAACGAGCCCCTCCCCCAACCCTGAAATGTTTTTAAATGGACTTTGTAATGGTCACAGGATCCCTTAAATATTACTTGAATTATACCCTTTTGAAAGGTTGGTTGTACAATATGTAAATTATGTTTAATTGATAAAAACAAAACGGTCAGCAGAGTGTGGAAGCACATCTATAATCCTAGATACTCAGGAGGCAGGTGTAGGAGTTCCAGACCAGCCTGCACTGTAAAGTAAGATTATATGTATTAAAAAAATTTTTTTTTGAAACAGGATCTCTCTACATAACCCTGGCTGTCTTGGAACTCACACTTTAGACCAGACTGGCCTAGAAGTTACGGAGATGGGCCTGCCTCTGTCTCCCAAGTGCTAGGATTAAAGGTTGAGCCATGTCTTAAAAGCAAAATGCAAATATACAAAAGATACCCCAGGACTATGGCCACTACTAATAAGACCTCTGACACCTGGTTTGTTCCTTCTGACAAAGGCAGCCCTAGTATCTGCCCTTGCACCTGCCCTTGCACCTGTCCTTACACCTGTCCTTGCACGTGCCCTTACACCTGCCCTTGCACCTGTCCTTGCACCTGTCCTTGCACCTGTCCTTGCACCTGCCCTTGCACCTGTCCTTGCACCTGCCCTTGCACCTGTCCTTGCACCTGCCCTTGCACCTGCCCTTACACCTGCCCTTGCACCTGTCCTTGCACCTGCCCTTGCACCTGTCCTTGCACCTGCCCTTGCACCTGTCCTTGCACCTGCCCTTGCACCTGTCCTTGCACCTGCCCTTGCACCTGTCCTTGCACCTGCCCTTGCACCTGTCCTTGCACCTGCCCTTGCACCTGTCCTTGCACCTGTCCTTGCACCTGCCCTTGCACCTGCCCTTGCACCTGCCCTTGCACCTGTCCTTACACCTGCCCTTACACCTGCCCTTGCACCTGTCCTTGCACCTGCCCTTACACCTGCCCTTGCACCTGCCCTTGCACCTGTCCTTACACCTGCCCTTGCACCTGCCCTTGCACCTGTCCTTGCACCTGCCCTTGCACCTGTCCTTACACCTGCCCTTGCACCTGCCCTTGCACCTGTCCTTACACCTGCCCTTGCACCTGCCCTTACACCTGCCCTAGCACCTGCCCTTGCACCTGCCCTTGCACCTGTCCTTACACCTGCCCTTGCACCTGTCCTTGCACCCAGGTCCACCCTCTTGCTCCTGTGCTCATCCTGCCACCTACCTTCCCTTAGGTGCAACTGTTTCTGTCCCTCACCCTCCAGCTTCTCCCCATGTGTCTGGCTTGCTTAGTCTCCTTTGTTGATCTCAACAGCACCTTCTCCCTCCACCAGGGTCAGGGGTGGCAGTGCTGCTGGTGGCCTCTGCCTGGGCTGTGGGTGCTCACATCACCTGTTCCCACTCTTGGCTGCACGAACTTCACAATATCCATGTCTAGAATATGGCTCTGAGGTACAGAATCTGAGTCCTGATTCTGCTATGTCCTGGGAGGATGGGCAGAATGACTGCCCTTTCCTGCCCCTCGCTCGTATATTAAAGTCCTATCCCCACCAAGAGAGAATGCAACTGTGTTTGGAGATCTGAGTTGGTCACTCTTGAAGAGCATGCCATTGTGTTTAGTATTCATTCATTCACTCATTCACTCACTCATTCATTCATTCACACCCTCATTCACTTACTTACTCATTCATTCACTCATTCTTTCTTCTTTTTGTTTTGTTTTTGTTTTTTGGAAACAGATTCTCTTTGTAGCTCTGGCTGTCCTGGAACTCACTGTGTAGACCAGGCTGGCCCCAAACTAACCAAGATCTGCCTCTTGAGTTCTGGGATTAAAACTGTGAACTACAACACTGCACCTCGCTTTCAGATTTTCACATGGGCTCTGGGTATGGAACCCAGCTTCCCCCGTACGAGCTTTTACCCACCAGGCCATCTTGCTGGCTATGTCCGGATGATCTGGATCGAGTTACTGACAGTCTTCTTAGTGGAAGAGTCAGGTATCAAGGGCCAAGGGGAAACATGATGTGTGTGCATGAGGTCAGGATTTTCCAAGATTAACCTTGCCGGTGAAATGCCTTGACAGGTAACTTCATGCCAATGAAAGGACTCCTGTTAATTAAAAGAGCCCAGAAAAGGTCAAATACCAGGTAGGCTGCTGTGGTGTGGGAGTTGCCTCTTCCCAGTGTTTCCCCGCTATGGGAACCTTTTACTTCAGGCTTCAATGGGCCATGAGCAGACCTGATGATGGCTCCACAGGGAGTGACAAAGGAGGAACAAGGTGGTGATGACATCTGGACCTCCCAAATCCTCTGCAGGCCTCTGTGCTCTGGTCTCCAATACTGTAACCTCTAATTAGAGTTCAGGCCAGGCTTGCCATGCGCACACCAGTGAGAGAGACCCACTCATCAGGTCTCTGAGGGTGGGGTGGGGTAGGGGGGGTTGGCAGACGCTCTGGGAGGTGGAACAAGGCGAGAACGAAGATAGAACCTTGTCTTGGGCAACCCTCAAGTGGGCAGGGCTCTGAAGAAAGCTCTACAGGTGAAAAGAAAAAAAAACCAATCTACCCTGAATGTCCTATGCCTAGCCAGCTCCAAACCATTTGCTGAATCTAGCCAGCAGCAGGCTCATTTCTTTCCAATTCAGTTAGGTTCTTCCTTAAAACAAATCAAAACAAGCCTGTTCCTCTCCAAAGCACAGACAAAACAAAAACCACAATAACCAACCGAACAATTCTGGTTGTGTCCCCTCTCACTGCACCCTACCCCAGTGTCTACCAAGGGCTACACAGCAAGGTGACTCCAGGACACAGTTAGACATCCTTCAGATCTGAGGCTAAGCCTAGTTTTTCTCCCTGACAAGCTGTGCACGTTTGGGAAAGTTAATCTCCCTCTCTGAGCCTCATACCCTCACTCGGACAGAGGAGATGCCTTCCAAGACCTGCCTTAGTGGCTTCTTAGCGGAGCCAGGGCAACGGAATGATAAGTCCTCTGGGTGGGGCCTGCTCACAGCAAGGATGGATGGAGATTGTTCTCACCCACTCTCTTGTCTTTCCTTCCTCTCTTTGTTCCTCCTCTCTACCTTCGCTCTGGTCTACCCTCACTCTCTGACCATCTTGGACACACAAGATACTTGCTGGGTGAGCAGCACATGATTGCCAACACCCAGGGGGGCTTGTAGATACAACTGTCTAATTCACTATGGTTCTGTTTTTCTTCCTTGGAAAATCCAATGGTTTCCCCTCTGGCTCCTGGTGGAATCCAGTGAAAAAGGCCCTGTTCTTCCTCCACGGAGCTCACTGGCAGTCAGGGGGCCCCTCAGCCGCTCCCTTCTCCCACATGCTCTCCTACTGAATAATGAAGATGCCCTCAGACCCTAGCTCCCTCCCTCCTGGCTCCCAGCCTCTGATATATTTGATCCCAGATAGCATAATTTTTCACTTAAATGTGAATGTATTTGTGAATTGATAGAAAATAGTTCTCACTTGGGTGATATAATACAGGACCTCCCCATCCCGGCTGCTATTTTGATTGTGACTTAAATGGATGAGGCCATCAATAATTATTTTATTGAACAGGCACATAAAAAATGATGCGGGGCTGAAGTAATTTCCCAGGCGAAGACAAGCTAATGCATTGGGGGTAGGCTACCTTTGCAGCCCAGAGCCTGCTGCAGAGTGGGGGTGGGGGTGGGGGTTGGGGGGTGGGGGGACATCCTTCCTTATCCACCAGGCCCTCCTCCCCTAGGGGAGGACTTCCCTGCAGAGTGGCTGCCGGTGACCTGAAGACAGCAGCACTGGGTACTTCCTGGGTCATCTTGCTTTCCACTCTGTATCCTGGGGTCTCTGCAGGAGGAGAGGGCCTTGCAGACAGGCTGAGGGCTGTATGGATGCCCCTGCTCCTCCAGCTGATGCCTGGGGCCTCCCACCTTCTAACAACTAGGTCCAGAGCCCATCTCAGAAGCCTTTACACTGGCACTCTGGGACCCAAGTGGTGATTTTGGGAATAACACCGGTGTGATTACTCACTGCTCAATCATTCTAGAGCCATAGGATTCCAGCACCTCGAACATGTCCTCTAAAGGAGAAACACAGAAAAGACTGTCAAAGGGAACAGGAAAAGCACCCCTGTCCCCAAACCTCACAAGGCCCATGAGCATCTGCCTCACTCTAAGTTTGGACTCTCTGTCGCTTTGATGGTGTCTGCTGGCTCGAGCCTAGGTTAAAGCGCTGACAGGGCAGAGTCCGACCCAACAGTCCACAGTCCAGCTGCTGAGATCACCACTGTCTGATTAACAGTTCCTTCAGCTCTAGCCTTCTATGTCCCACCATGCTTTTAGGCTTACTGACATGCCACCTGAATAATGTTTTGCTTTATTTTCTTAAGGCAACCTTTTAATGTAACCCCAGCTGTGGCAATAAATCCACTAACCCATCATTTGATATATATTCTTTCTGTGTCTCTGTGTATCTCTCTCTCTTTTTCCTCTCTCTCTGTCTCACTCTTTTCTTTTTCTCTCTCTATCTCTCTTTTCTCTTCTCTCCTTTTCTTTTCTTTTCTTTGACACAGGGTCTCGTGTAGCACAGACTAGCTTCAAATTCCCTATATAACCAAGGACAACCTTGAACTCCTGCCTCCATGCGATGAGTGCTGGGGTTACAGGCACGTGACTCCTGATTTGCGTGGTGCTGAGACTCAAACCCAGGGCTTCATGTACGCTACCCAAGCACTCTACCAACTGAACCACATTCACACTCCTCTCTTCTGTCCCATCTCTCTCAATATGTAGCCCGAGTATGCCTTCCAATACCCAATTCTCTTGCCTCAGCCTGCCTAGGACTAGGATTTTAAGCTTGCCTGTCTGACTTTACTTGCCTAACGTTCATCAGAAATAAAAACCTAACTGATGTAGAACATCTGCATCCAGCTAATAAGAAGCTTCTAGCAAGCACCAGGTGGGGGCGGGGGGTGAGGGTGGGGGGCGGGGTGGGGTAGGTTTGTCTCCAGCGGGAGGCCTAGCAGAGCTAGGAGGGACGGTGCCTCTCATGCTCTGCTAGCCTGGCCTACTTCAGCAGAGTGGGCTCACAGGGGTCTGCAGGAGTCTGCTCATCCCGGGACAGGGAAGTCTGGAGATCTGCGCAAGCCCCCTCTCCCTTGTGGCTACAGCTTGCTTTCCTTAAACTAAAGCCCCCCACTACCACCCCCATAGCGAATGCATCCATGTTCCATTTCAGGTCAGATTCTGGGAGCCAGGTACACAGGATTTCCTCCATGATTGGGGCATAGATGACTCATCTTCGTAGGGACGTTGTCAGAGGATCAGAGACCGGAAAGCAGTTACTCAGAGGGTCCCAGGTCCCAGGGCTCCGAGTCCCCACCCACCTCTAAAGGTTAGAGCCCATTAAAGAGCTGAGAAGACTTCCTTGGAGCCTCTCTGTACCTGCTCTCTTTCTCCCTGCTTCCTCTGCTTGTGAAGGACTATTCTCCCCAGAGCCATCCCTGGAGGAGCAGGGAAGTCCATTCTTGGGACCCAAGACTGAGGTAAGGAGCTGCCCTGATGGAGGGGCTGCCTATCTGCTAAAGGGTGACCAAACTCATGCGCCCTTCACAATTTTCCCAGATACCATGTGTACTGGTTAATCTTATGTCAACATGACCCAAGCTAGAGTCCTCAGAGAGGAAGAAGCCTCAATTCAGAAATACCTCCATGAGATCAGGCTGCAGGCGAGCATTTACAAGAGTTTCTTAATTAGTGATTGAAGCAGAAGGAAGGTCTCAGCCCATTTATAGGTGGTGTCATCCCTGGCTGGTGGTCCTGGGTTCTATATGAACACAGGTTGAGCAAGCCATGGGAGCAAGCCAGTAAGTAGAACTACTCCTAGGTGGCCTCTGCATCATCTCCTGCCTCCAGGTTCCTGGCCTGCCCGAGTCCCTGTCTTGACTTCCTTCAATGATGAACTGTGATGTGGATGCATAAGCAGAATAAACCCTTTCCTCCCTAAGTTGTTTAGGCCATGGTGTTTATCACAGCAATATAAACTAAGACAGAGGAATCTGCCTGAAGCCATCTGGTCCTTCCTGGATATTAATCAGACTCCAGGACCTGTGGGGTCAGGTGGGAAAGACATAATAAGGGAGCCAAGGTTGCACCCACAAAAGGGCAGGTCCTTTCTAAAGAGATGAACTGGATGAAAGGGAGAGAATCTTACTTCTCTGGGTCCGATTTTGCCAGTCTGTGGCCCTGGCCTAGATAGAGAATACAGGAATTTTATAAAGTTAGAGGGACCTTAGAGGGCTTGGCGTGGGCTTTCTCAGGGATTCACTGTGGCACTCAAAGTGGCTGTGTGTCCCATTGGAGTCCTGAGTCTGGGAAGGTCCCTGGGATGGATATAGCCTCCTCTAAAATGCTTGTTCAGTTTTAATTCTCAGGACCTACCTGGTTATATATAAACAGCTGGGCCAATGTGCTCTTGGGCCTCCCCAACTCTACCACGGTCAATCTGATTCCTGCTGACGGAGGCATTTTCCCCAAGGACTTAATATTGTTACAAATATACAACCCCTGGGGTTGGGGAGATGTCTCCATTAGTAAAGTGCTGAGGACTTGAGTTCAGATTCCCAGAACCCACATAAAAAAGCCCAGTGCAGTGATGTCCACCTGTACGCCAGCACTTGGGAGATAAAGACAAGAAGATCTCCAGGGCTTGCTGGCTAATTGGCCTGGGCAATCATTGAGCTTCAGGTCCAAGGAAAGACCCTGTGTCCTATTGGCTTTAACTGTCAATTTGACACAGTCTGCAGTCACAGGAGAGAAACGCTTTGATTGAGAAATTGCTTAGATTGTATAACCTGCTCAGGGGTGGCACCAACCAGAGTGGACTGGGACTTTCCACATCAATCTTTAATCAAAGGGGGAAAATTGTCCCTGTAGACACGCCCACAGGCCAGCCTGATGGGGGCAATTCCTCACTTGAGGCTCCTTCTTCCCAGGTGACTACTGTAGTTTTGTCAAGTTGAAAAAATCTAAGGAGCCAGCCTCTCTCTGTCCATTTAGCCTCTTCCTTGTTTCTGTGACTTTGCTTTCTTCCTGGACTTTCTCTGTCTCTTCCCTCCTCACATCCATTTTTCCTTTTCTGATACCCTCTGCTCATCCTCGTTGGGAGCTGACAGGCAGGGGAATGGCTGAGTGGGACTACCACCTGTGGCAAGCACAGTGGTAAGCCTAGCATCGAAGAAGCCATGGTAGCATCCCCAGGCTCCCACCATGGGTTCTCTGCCTTTCCCAGAAGCCCCGTTCACTAGCATGCAGTCAACAGAGATGCATGGCTTTGACCTGAGGGGAGGACAAAGAAAGCCAGGGTACCCTGCTGGTCTTCTGTGGATGGGAACTTTGTATTTACTGCGTGTGCCTTATAATGACCCTACATGATAAAATCATCAACAAGGGGACTGAGCAGTGGAAGCAGGTGGAGTGACTTTCCCAAGGGTGTGTCCCTGCCCTGGGCTAGGTTCAGATCTGAAAGTAGGCATCTGGCACACACCCTTGACCTTTGTACTCATGAGCCTCTCACATCCGGATTCCTTGAGCCAGTAGGTCAAGTCTAGGCCTAGCCTTTTCCCATCTCAGGTTCAAAGGGCTACCTTCTTGTCAGTGGCTATTTGGATCTCTATCCATGGGCATTTGACATCTTCTTTTTTTCTCAAACACGAACTCTTGTCAATATAAGACAAAGCCTTCTGCCTGTTTGAATTTGTTCACTGGCTCTGGAAGAGATCACCAGAAATCTGAGGTTTGCTGTGGGCTTTGCAGCTTGGGAACTCACACTTGACCTCCGTCTGAACTGATTGTCAGAAACACAGTTGGGCCTCTGCAAGGTCTCAGATCAGTAAGCAGCACGACAGGGTAGCATTGGCACTTGGAACCTGCTCCCTAGCTGACTGAAGACCAGACCTTGAGCACTGCCACTATGAGGATGGTGGAGCACTGCCACTGGCGCATGGCTCAGTCCATAAAGAGCTCACCTTGCAAGCATGGAGCTCCTCGAAGCCTGTGTCTAAAGCCAAGCCTTGCCTAACTGATGAGCCTCAGACCTTGTCACAAAACAAAAGGTGGATGGCACCTAAGGAATAATATTCAATGATGTCCTGTGCTCTCCACACACATGTATATGCCTGATCAGATATGTGCATCCCAAACACACACACACACACACACACACACACACACACACACACACACACACACGGCAGTAGGCTTTGATTCCTTACTAGACATCTCAGGAAGACAGGAAGAAGGTGGTGCCTGCAGGCTCATACACATGCATGCCTGCACGTGTACACACACACACACACACACACACACCACCCCTTGTGCACAGGGCTGGGGTACACATGCCCTGCTGTGATGAATAGCATTCATTTAGGCAGTGTAGAAAGCGCTGCTCTACAGATCTATCGGGTTTTTATTAACTGTTTGGCTGTCACACTTTGGAAATCAATCACACCAGGCTGCCCTCTGGAGACTCACTGGGGTTTCAGGCCTGGCTTCCTGGTCTAAATGTGGCCCAGGCTTGGCTAGGCTAGCAGGACTGAGAGAGGGGAGGGGAGGGGATGGGGGCACAAGAGTAACTGAATCCTTTCTTGACCCCTCATGAACAGCCTGCTCTGTGCACTCCCCTCTCTCTCTCCCTCCTCCTGGACCTAAGCCTCAAACAGCTTCTTCAACTGCACCCTCCATGCCCTTGAGCCAGACCCAATGTGAATGTCCCTTGTGACTCACTTACCAACCAATAAAGCAGGTGGGGCCAGGCAAAGTCCCTCAGCTGGCTGCTGTAGGGCAGAAGGGAGTTTAAAATTTCCAAAACCTTTAAGGGAAAACAAACCATCAAAAGCCTTCGAGCTGACGCAGGTCAATATTTCAGTTGGTCAGGCTCCTGGGCTGACGCAGCCAAGGCCAGGTGTAGGGAGCTGGCTCTGCAGTCCGGGGAAACAGGGGGGTCTCTGTGTTGAGTGGACCACCCCATGGAGCCCTGTCTTTGGTAACAGCCGGCTGTGGGTCCTCAAACTGCCCTAGCATGGTTACAGGATGCAATCTGGCTGTCTGCTCCCTAGATCCCACAGGAGTGGGCCTGGAGACTCTGGCTCTGCAGGAAACTGAGCCCTGTGACTTTCTGGAGGGCCACTGTAGTGACATTGACTTGAAGGGAGCACCCAGCAGAAGGTTAGAGAAAGGTGAGTGAATACAAAAATCAGGATAAAACCCTGGGGCTTCCTGTCCCTCTGTGGGTCTAACCCAGGTGTCTGCTGCTTCCTAACTCTGGTGTCATGGAAACAGGTTGCCTCATTTGGAAGCCACATATATTCCAGCCCCAGGACTTGGATTCAACCTTGTTCTTGTGTGGTCTCTGTACTAGCTAATTTATGTCAACCTGATACAAGCTAGAGTCATCTGAGAGGAAGGAACCTCAACTGAGAGAATGTCTCTATAAAATCGGGCTGTAGGCAAGCTTGTAGGGCATTTTCTTAATTAATGATTGATGGGGGGAGGATCCCAGGCTGGTGGTCTGGGCTCTACAAGGAAGCAGGCTGAGCAAGCCACAAAGAGCAAGCCAGTCAGCAGCGCCCCTCCGAGGCCTCTGCATTAGCTCCTGCCTCCAGGTTCCTGCCTCTTCAGTTCTTGTCCTGACTTCCTTCAGTGAAGAACGGTAATGTGGAAGAGTAATCCAAATAAACCCTTTCCTCCCCGAGTTATTTTGGGTCATAGAGTTTCATCACAGTAATATCCCCTAACTAAGGCAGTGTCCCTCTTTCCCTGGTCATCCCTGACCCCAACCCCACACTCAGGTCCTTACTCCTGAGGACCGGTCATCTTACCTTCTACTCAAACATAAACACCTGACAGTATGGAATGGGGCTCTCTGCCTGTGTTCCCTGATTTGTCCCATAGTTTGGTGGGAGTGGGATTGTGCTATTTATAACACAGGGGCTCACTCTTGATCTCCATCAGACTCAATGCCTCCTCCTCCATTCCCTGCCCTCTCCGCTTTCCCTCTTTGAACTCTATCCATATTTGCCTGGACCTACATACCTGGCCACCGGGAAGCCCTTGACCTAAAATACAGTTATAATCTAATTATATCATTTTCCTCTTCCCTCTCTCCAAACTTCCTCATATACCCCTCCTTGCTCTCTTTCAAATTTATGGCCTCTTTTTCATTAATTATTGTTACACATACACATACACATTCCTAAATACAACTGCTCAATTTGTATATGTATGTATGTGTGTGTATACATATGTGTATATATATATATGTGTATATATATATGTGTGTGTGTATGTATATATATGTATTTATTTTTATTTTTTTATTCTTTTATTTTTTAGGGATGAATGTTTGGTATTGGATAATCAACTGGTGTGTTTTACCTGGATGTTACTATTTCTCCCCTGTCTTGTTTGTTTGTTTGTTTGTTTTGTTTTGTCCTGAAGACAGGGTTTCTCTGTGTAGCCCCTGGTGTCCTGGAACTTGCTCTGTAGGTCAGGCAGACCTTAAACTCACAGAGATCTGTTTCCTCTGCCTCCCAAGTATTAAAGGCATGTGCCACCACTGCCCAGTCCTTTTTTTTTTTAATTAATAGGGGCTAAGTGGAATATTAGTCAGCTGTAAAAAGACATGGAGCACTAGTTCATGTTACAAGATGCATGAATCTCAAAAATGCATGTTGAGTGAAAGAAACCAGGCAGCAAAGGTCTCGTGTTACACAGGCCTCCATCTAAATGAGAGGTCTGAGTTGAGAAAGTTCGCCCAGAGATATCATAATGCTGGCAGCAGAGCGGAGGAGACAGAGAATGGAGAGGGCTAGGTGTGAAGAGAATGTTCTGGAACTAGATAGAAACAGTTTCACAATGTCCTGAATATTCTAAATGGCACTGGATGCTGAGTTTAAAAATGGCTCGTTTTATAAGATGCGAATCATGTCTTAAACACACAAACACTGATGTCTCCATACCTTGGATGCTCATACCTTGAATGCTCTCAAAGACTGGAAATACCTCAGCTCATATGCTCAGGGGTAAAGCCAGCAGTGTTGGCCCTGGCCACAGAAAGACTCTGACTGATATACTTGTGACTTGGGGCATGGGGGCCTTCCCTGGCCCTTGTGGTCACAGGTTCCAGCTTAGAGGCCTCAGAGAGCTGACCAAGGAGAAAAGAGCAAGAGAACAGAGGCACCTGAGTCAGGCAGGAGAAGGGAGTGGGAGCAGGGTGTGGCAAGGGACGGAGTAGGGGCAGGGCGGGGCCAGTGATGGGCGGGGCCAGGGGCATACCTGCTCACTAGGCTGTGATCTGCACTTCCTGAACAACAGCCCATACCTCATTGCAGCTCCACAGCTTTCAGCTCTGCAAAGGAGGCCAGCAGAATTGTAGGGCAAGCAGACGGCCCACAGCCAATTGGTAAGGAAGCACTTGTCTGCTTCAAGGTCTGCTACAGCGACAGGCAGGGCCTCGGTGACACGGGAAGAGTGTGCCTGGCTTTGTGTCCCTTCTGCTGAGAAGCCTTGTGGACTGAGCAGAGCAGTAGTTATAGATGACCAATGGGTGACAAGACCAGTACAAGCAGCTCTGTGGAGAGTGACTCACAGCAGCCAGGAAGAGGGGACAAGGAGACACTGTCTTGGCTCCTGGGGTGTCTGCAGCCCTCAAGGCTGTGAATGCGAGGTATAGGTGGTGATTTGAGGCTGCTGCTTCATGACAGGCCCCGCTCTACATACTGTGTGATGGTCAGCAAACCACTGCACCTCTCCGTGATTCTCTCCTCGTCTGTGAGACTGGGGAAATGGCCATAGCTCCTTGGAAAGGCTATCTGTGAGGACAGTGTGTCAGACGATGGCAGGACACAGTAAGTACTTACTGTGTGTTGGCCACGTTCCACTCTGAGATCATCTCCTGGTGGGTGGGTGGAGCTAAGGAGAGATTCTGCAGGGATCTGCCTCCCCGTTCTGGGCCTGGAGTCCTCAGTAGATTGAAGATTTGTCAGCAGCTCCTGATGATCCCTCCAGCTTAACACCCAGAGAACCAGAGCCAAGACCCCAGAACAGAGGAGGAAAGCAAAGGACCAACCCCTAGGGTGTGCCCAGGGGGACCACGAGGGAGGTGCTGTCAATCTTTCCTATGCTCCAGCCAGAGGATACTGTTCACTTCACAGATGAGGACCACCACTTCTTTTGGGTTAGTCTATTATACTTTCTAACTTATTGGATGAATACGATGGAGGATAAATTACTGTTTTGTAAACAGTCTAATTTGGGAGATGGCAAGAGGGTTCAGTGTGTAAAGGCATAAAGGGAGATAGAGAGAACCATCCCATCAGATTGTCCTCTGACCTCCACACATGCACCATGGTTCACTGCCCCCCCACACACAAATAAATAATTAACTTCAAGTATTTGATTTGGGTGGCTGGGGAACAGACTCAGTCATTAAAGGACGCTGAGTCTGAGCCCCCAAACCCATGATAATAATCCCGGCACACATAATTCCAGTGCTGGAGGAGGAACAGGCAGATCCACAGTGCTCTCTGGCTATTTGGTAAGTTCCAGGCCAGTGAGACTGTCATTAAAACCAATAGGGATGACACCTGAAGAATGACAGCCAAGGCTGGCCTCTGGCTTGCACATGCTCATGTACACATGTGTCCCTGCACATGCGTGCATGCATGCATGCACAGGCACATCACTGTTTTAAATTACATGAATGTTTATGTTCCTTGTACATTCCTTGATCCCTGTTACATGGACTTTTGGAAGGAAGGCTTCCCGGAATGCTCAGCATGGCCTTTGAAATAGAACTGAGCTTTAGAAACAGAGAGGAAGCAAAACCCAGGCCCAAGACCGGACAGAGCCAATAAGCCCTTTTCTTTCCTTGGTCCAAGGTCAATGGTGTTGATAGGGAGTTTTCTGGGGTTGCTCTCTGGGAACCTGCCAGTCTTCCTCTTGTGGTCAATAGAAGAAGCACTGTTATCATGAAGCTACGTGTGCATACATGTATATATGTGTACATGTTTGAAAGAACAGAAGAGTCAAGAATGGAGTGTGTGCCCATTATCCTATCAGGTCAGGAGCATGGAGAGTTCAAGGCCAAGTATCTTGGCTAGTCCTTATTGACAACTTGACGCAGCTAGAGTCTCCCAGGAAGATGGATGCTCAAATGAGAAAATGTCTAAACAGACTGACCTGTAGATAAGTCTATAGGCCATTTTTAAAATTGATTATTGGTGTGGGATGCCCCAATTCACTGTGGATAGTTCCACCCCTGGAAAGGTGGTCCTGGGTTGTGTAAAAAAGCAGGCTGAGCAAACCATGAGTAACAGGCCAAAAGCCAGCGTCCCTACACAGCCTCGAGTTTCCTACATTGACTTCCCTTCCTGATGAACTGTAAACCATAAGATTAAATAAACCCTTTTCTCCCCATGTTGTTTTTGGTCATGGTGTTTGTCCTGGCAATAGAAAGCAAACTCAAACATCAACTTCCTTACATAAGGAATTAGAAGTCAGACAGGCCATGTGAGCTCTTGCCTCAAAGATGTGAAGTGGAGAGTAATTGAGGCAAACACCTGGTGCCAATTTTTGGCCTTAACAAGCACACACACACACACACACACACACACACATACATGTACATACATGTATATACACATGCAAATACATACATGCACACAGAGAGAGAGGGGGAGGAGGGAGGGAGGGAGAGGGAGGGAGGAAGGAAGGGAGGGAGGGAGAGAGAGGAAGGAAGACAGACAGAGAGAGAGAGAGAGAGAGAGAGAGAGAGAGAAAGAGAGAGAGACAGGAGGAAGATGAAGCAGAGAAGGCACTATAGAATGAGGCCCATAGTCCTAGCCATTCTGAAAGCAACAGGTCCACATCTCCCCCTTACACTTCAGCCCACCATGCCGGCTGTTTTCCCTGATCTAAGCCACTTGGAGCAAAAGACAAAAGTCTGAGCAGTGGATAGACACCCATGGAAGCTGGCTCATAAACATTTGGTACATTCATAGCTCAATGGCCCAACCAGGCCAAATAAGTTAAGGGGCTGAACCAACTTCAACCTAAAGCTCACTGGCCATGTTGCCTTTACCCATGAGCATGTGTGGGGTCAACTGTTCCTTCTGGTGGGTGCAAAGGTCATAGCAGGTTTGTGTGACACAACTGAGAGGAGGTAACAACAGCTTTTCCAATGGCAGGCTAGATGTCACCTCCCCTTTCCTTACAAAGACATAGAACCTGTCTCGTCTCGTCTCATTGGTTTGTGCTGAAGCCAGCACAGGACCAAAGTTCTCCATCACTCTTCTGGGATGGAGACCTCCGCAACCCTGGAAGGTCTGCACTAGAGTGGTGTCCAACAAGGACGAGTGGAACCTGGGTGGAGTGGAAACTGGCTCTGGTTTAGGTTCAAAGACTTGAAGGCCTAAGTAGAGGATGGGAGACAGACACTGGCACACAGTCTGCCCAAGAGCTGTGTGTGTGTGTGTGTGTGTGTGTGTGTGTGTGTGTGTGTGTGTGTGTATGTGTGTGTGTATGTGTGTGTGTATATGTGTGTGTGTGTATGTGTGTGAGTGTATGTGTATGTGTGTGTATGTGTGTATATATATGTGTGTGTGTGTATGTGTATGTGTGTGTGTGTGTGTGTGCGTGCTAGCAGCAAAATCAGTAGAGGCCATAGTATGATCCAGCTGCTAAACTGAGGAGACCTGCCTCTCAGTGACCTAGACCGAGCTGCCACCTCCAGCGTCCGCAAGTGACAGCCTCATTTTCCTGCTGTTGGCTGCTCTCCAGAATTTTCACTTATTTCTAGGTGTCACAGATTTAAAAGCACATCAAGGTTTGAGGAGTGTAGAAAAGAGACTGGCTGAGTTGCAGAAGGCCTGGGGGGCCTGCCAGAGATCCTGTTAGAGTGGTAAAGACCTCTGCTGCCTGGGAATGAGGGCAAGAGGAAGAGGTGTGAACTCCATCCTGGGTTTACAAGGGTGCTGTCAGGAGACAAAGGCTTGTTCAGCGGCTGCGGTAGGCAAGGCTGAGGCTCAACAGTGAGGGCTGGTGCATCTTAAAATGGGGAGGTAGAGTCTAACAAGGAAAGGAGTGTGTGTGTGTGTGTGTGTGTGTGTGTGTGAGAGAGAGAGAGAGAGAGAGAGAGAGAGAGAGAGAGAGAGAGAATCAATAGATAGACTCCATGGAAAAATCCAAAACCCCAGAAGAGCTTGCCCCTGCCCAAGTCCCTTGATTAAGTGTAAAGGCCTGGTGCTGAGCTGGCTACAGGAAAGTGCTGTGGATAGCCAGGGCACCAGTCCCCAAGGAGCCTTACTAATATAATAGACTTTTTCAGGATCACCAGTATAGTAGATAAATTGATCAGGCCCTTTCACCAGTGGGCTATACATGGGCATAGCACACTGTGTTGATAGTGTCCTCTGGACACTGGATTGGGGAGAAAGGGGGGACAAGAGGCAAAGTGGTTCCTATGTGAAACAGACTAGAGCACACAAAAGCCTGTTAGTGCTTGAAGACAGCCTGTGACATATACATCAGGACCAGTATGACCTCTTCCCTCTACTGTCCACCTCCCAGGGCCGATCAGAGGCAAATTTATTTTTGTGCCAAGCCTTCTGTATAGGATGAGCTTGTGTAGCCACCAACATATGATGCATGATATATACACACAGGATTATTTTCATAGACATGGGGGTCTTTGGTTACACAGGCCCTGTTTAACATAGCAGTCTGTCTCAGCACACAGATCACTGGAGTGCCTTTGAATAGCTGCATGGCACTCTTTCCTGTTGATGCCCGTAATTTATTAAAGTGTCCTATTAATGGATGTTAGGATGTCACTAGTCTCCTGGTATTGCAATTATGTGGCAGTGAATACTTTAATGCATAAGTCATTCTGCAGCCCCCAGAGTTGATCAGTTAGGCTAAATAACATGAAACCGAGAACTGGGCAGAAGGGCTGTGCACTTGGTGTTTTCATCAGGGTTGCCATGCTGCCTTCCAGGGCTGCTGTACCATACTCCCCCTCACAGGATGCCAGAACTGCCTACCTCCCTCATCCTTACCAGCACAGCATCAGCACCCTTCTGATGTTTGCCAATGTGAAGGTGGAGTATGACATTTCTGCTTGTTTGAACATCATTTTGTGTGTATGTGTGGGTGCACTCGAGAGCCTTCATAAGCAAGAACCAACCTACCATGTGATCCATAGCCTTGCTTGGCCATTACATGATGCCTCACAGGACTTGTTTAGGCCCTCCCCAAAAATGTCCAGGCCCCAGCTTCTCAGAAAGCTAGGTGCTGACTTTGACCCCAGTTTTCCCATTGTGGTTAGCTGTGGGACTGAGTATCTCAACACACACACACACACACACACACACACACACATACATATATATACATACACAGACATACACACACATGCACACACATATACACATAAATATATGCATATACTTATACACACATACACACACATACACACATACACACACACTTCCTCTCTAGGCTCCCATCATTGCTTAGAGCCAGGTGTGAAACTGCTGTCAGTTTGAATGGCCAGATCAAAGTTGATGATGACAGTTAACTTGGTTGGAGCTCTAAGTGTGGACAGCTCTGAGCACAGGACTCTGGGAAGACCACCCTGTGTCATTGTCCATCCCAGACAATGCCATGGAGGTGTAGTTACCATCACTTCTAGTGAAGCACATGCACACAGTGTGTGTGTGTGTGTGTGTGTGGTGTGTGTGTGTGTGTGTGTGTGCATATGCATGTAGTGGATGTGTGTGTGTACTTGTGTTCACATGTCTACATGGTATATATGTGTATGCACATGTGTGTGGAGGCCTGAGGTTAATGTCAGGTGTTCTCCTTGCTTGCTCGTTTTCTTATGTTCAAAGCAGGGTATTTCGCTGAACAGAGAGCTCACAGATTCAGACAGCCTAGCCAGCCACCTTGTGCCAGCTGCCAGGCCCACCAGGCATTCACATAAGTGCTGAGGATCTGAGCTTTCCCAGCATGCCCTGTGTTCAGGGGGTTCACCCCTCTCCCCCTAGCCCATCACCTCTATTTTGCAGAACTGAGACCGAGGGAAGCGATCCTTTGAGGCCTTGTAGCCACTGAGTGTGGAGGTTTGAACTCTGGTGTCGGGGCTCACAGAGCCTCATCCAGCATTCCTCACCAGATGACTGAGCCAGTGGCCCCTGTCTAGCAGATGCCACACCTAGTCCTGGAACTGCCAGAGGTGGACAGTGACACTGCACCAGCCCGGAGGCTTTCCTCTGGCATTGCAGAGTAGCCCCTGGGAACTGGCAGCCAGGAGTTGGGAACCCTGGGTCTGGTCCTCTGCCCCTTCCCTTGCTCCCCTCCTGGAAGGAGTCACTGGTCAAGCCCAAGGCCACACTTAAGGTTGAGGCAAAGGAGCATCCCAGTTTGTGGAGTTGACAGTTGCTTTGGGCAAGCTGCAAGCAAACAGCTGTGACTTCAGTCCCCAAAGCTCCCCCTTACTCCTTACCTGTGTCAACATTTTTATTTTTTAAAGCAATACAGCCAAGGTGGGGGCTGGGAGTGGGCAATGGGGAGGGAGGGAGCCAGGGCCTTTATCAGCTCTGGGGTCCTTGCATATGTAACACTGTCGTATAATTAACAGTGAAGATCATTTACATTGTCGCTTAGCTAATTTTCATAATGTTTTCTTTATTATCAGAGGAAGAAATTAACCCAAGAATTTATTTACATAGCAGCCTCAAACAGTAACAGCTTGCTAATTGCCTGTTAGGTGATTAATAAGCTTACAGCAGATGCTAATGCGTCGTGGGCTCCCGTTTCAAAGGTGCTCTTCCTGCACGCCTGTGTTTTTGGCAGCTTAATTAGTGCAATAATTATGTACTTGTTGCTCCTTCTTTCGAGCAAATACTGTCAAATGCTTAAAAGATTAAAGTGAATTATATCCTGAGAACTCACACGCTGGAGGATGCCCATCGTACGAACTTCTCTGCTAGTGCAAAAATAGACAAGAATAAATAAGAGCGGGCTGTGATGAGCCACGATGAGTGATAGACTCACCCCAGACCTAGTCCCTTGCTAATGGGAAACCCTAGAAGCATGCCTCAGTTTCCCATCTATGTAAGGTATGAGAATCTGTCAGCATGGAGTGGGGGAGGGGAGATGGGAATCGGAGAGATTCAAATAATTCAGCATTCACTGTAAGGGATATATATCACTTAGTTATTTTTTTTTAAAAAATAGATTTATTTTACTTGTATATGTGTATGTACATGCATGTGTATGTGTGTGTATTCACACACGTGTGTACAGGTGCGGGCAGAGGCCAGAAGAGGGCATCAGATCCCCTGGAGCTGCCGTTCCAGGCATTGTGGGCCATCCAGCAGGGATCTGAACTCAGATTGACACAATTGAGCAGCAAGCCCTCTTAACCGCTGAACCATCTCTCCTGCCCCCTCACTTCATTCTTAATGAGAAGAAATCGATTGTCAAGAGACTTCCCTGGGATGGCCAGAGAACTCTAATTCCAGGTTGAGAAGCAGATGGCACTGTGATGTGTACTGTGATGGAGACGTAATGGTTATGGGGAAGGAAATGTTATCTCTTTGACATAAACACTGAAGAATTCAGGGCTGATGCTGATGGCTGCCATCTGCCTTAACATTTCCAGCCTCCTCCTAAAGTAAATGGTCTGCAGGTTGAAGGCTAGGAAGAGAGAACGCCTTGAAGCTTGAGGCTGGAATGTAGCTCAGTGGAAGTGCACTTGCCTGGCACTCACAGAGTCCTCATTGTGACGGTTCCCAAGAGGACATAGCTAAGAGGCAAGGCTCCAGTGCACCTACGAGAGAGGTTAATCAAGGTGGGAAAACCTGTGCTAAGCACAGACAACACCTTCTGCCTGGAGCCCAGATATAAGGAGGTCTGAAGTGGAAATCATTTCTCTACTTGCTCTCACATCTTGTTTACAAGTGGTTCTTAACCCGTGGGTCATGACCCCTTTGTTGAACAAAGGACCCTTTCACGGGGGGGGGGGGGGGGGTTGCGTATCAGATATTTACATTGCAATTCACAACAGTAGCAAAATTAGTTACAAAGTAGCAATGAAAATAATTGTATGGTTGGTGGTTACCATGACATGAGGACCTCTATTAAAGGGTCCCAGCATGAGGAAGGGTGAGAACCTCTGCCACAGACTGTTGCTGCCGTGTTCTCATGAAACTGGGACCCAACCTTTTGGACCTCGCAATGTGGCCAGGGGTTCTGTGGCTTCCCAGGAACCTTCTAGGCTTCCTTTGCCGGATTAGTACTGCTGAAGCCTCCAGCTTTGTGGATTTAGTGGCTTCTGGCTCCTCAACCTCTCCATTGTACAGCCAGCCATTACTGATTGGCCATCCCCTATCAAATGAGACGGCCTGATCTCCTTTAATATATACTCATTCTATCAGTTCTGTTCTTCTACAGAACCGCACTAACACACTGATGTCAATACAAACAACAAAACCTAAAAGAAAAAAGACCTCAAAAGTGGCTGTTGGGGACTTTACTAAGGACCCATGTAGCTATTTCTTCTTGCATGTATTTGGAAATATGCACAGGCCAGGTCAGTAGTCCATCAGGGCCTGAACATTCGATTGGAGCCACCCCTGGTCAAATCCAGCAATACCCCTTGTTAGCTCTGTGGCAGGGGCCTAAGCCTTCTGTGCCTCCGTTTCCTTATTTGTGATATGGAGATGTATTCGTTACTACGATTTATCAAACTGGTGGGTGTGAGTTTTAACGCAGCACCAGGTGCCCTGGCAAGCTCATCCTTGTGTCGCTGGTGTGAGCCCTGAGGTTCCTCCTCCGCTGAGCTATGGGACCACAAGCATCTTCCGTTGGCTTGCTCTATGGTGTCTTCAGCTCCGGGATGGTTCCTAGCTTCTGCCCTCTAACAGAAGAGACCACAGTCTTACCAACCTTTCATTCTGCCATCCCGTAAAGCCCGTCTTGTCATCAGAACTGGGTCCAGCCCCTCAGTTTCTCTGCCCCTGATGAAGTGCTTGACCACAAAATTCCTAGTTTGACAGTGAGCCCTCCTCAGCTCCACCTGCCTCTTCAGCTATGGTAGCTGCCCACTGAGCTCACCCCATGCCCCATTAGCTGAATTTTACCTATTTCTGGTTCTCCCACTTGGGGTGTGTACTCAGACCTCTGACTGTTCAGCCTTTCTAACCCTGGGAGCTGCACTTGGTCCTTGGTTGTGTCTACTGCCTCAGTCCCACCAGCTGGGGCCAGGCCCATTCACCCTCCAGTTTCTGATGGACATTTCCTTTGAGCAGGCGGAAACACACCTGGTCTCGGCACATCTTACCAGCCTGCCGATCCTTTGCATGCTTTGAGTCTGCCCTGCATTCTCCTATCTGGGAACTGAGGGGTGGAGACAATCTAAATGCCCAGTGCTCATTAGTAGTGAGTCTTTATCTAGAGCCTGTGAAGTCCCAAGTCCCCAAACAAAACCACATTAGAGCAGGAGCTGGGCAGTGTTTCTGCTAAGGAATCAAATAAACACATGGATGAGAGATGCCCCTCTTCAGCCCCTCTGCTGGCCCAAGACTGTTTCTCTCCTACTTACTAATACACTTTCGGGTTCCAACTTCCTGTCGAATGCCACAACCTGAACCCTGGGAGCTTGGTCCATCGAAGGTGGATCAAATCAGTGTACCACAGTCACCCCTCTCCACCTATCCCTGAGCCCGCCTGTTTGTGACACCGAACAAACACCGATAAAACATGCTTGCAGCTATCTGGAGCGGAAGTCACAGACTTTATAAGGTTGTGGGGAGAAAAGCCCAGGCTGGGGTGGACTGAGCCAGTAACTCTTCAGACCTGTGGCCAGTCCTCCCGAATATCTCTGCTCAGCACTTGTCCTTCTCTTTCAAGAGCACTCTGCCATAGCACTACCTGCTAAGATTCTCTTCTTCAAGAGAGTTCCTAGAGTGGCCTGCTGCTTTCCGGTCACTTGTGTCTCATGCCTATGCCTATAGTGAAGAAGATGGCATGGTGTTTTCTTACGAGGCATCTGTTTTGCATGGAATTGGCTGTCCCTAGGTAAGAATGCGGGTCTCTCCGATGCTCAGGTGTCACGTGAGTATGGGCCTTGGAAGACAAGAAGACAGGGCAGGAAGCCCAAGTACGTTCTGAAAGCTCTGTGTGTGTGTGTGTGTGTGTGTGTGTGTGTGTGTGTGTGTGTGCAAGCAGGTGTGCTTGTGTGTGTAGATATGGATACACATTTTCACACTGATTAGGCTGGTTCTCCAAATGAGCCCCAGGGATCCCCCTGTGCCCACTTCCCCATTTTTAGAATCATAGATGCCCATCACCACATCTAGGTTTCTTTTACGTCAGTGCTGGTGATTGAACTCACCTGTGTGCATACAGCCAGCACTCTAGGAACTGAGTTATCTCCCCAGCCCCTGCATAACTGTTAATTTTTACAGAGAGCCTACCATCTGCCGGTAGGACAAAGGAGCTATTTAGCTACAGCAGGAGTGGTGCCTATTGTCGATGCTCACAGGAGCAGCAGCCCATCTTCTCATGAGTAGCTCGGCCCACTCCTTTGCTCATGACATGTGACAAGCATTAAGTGTGGATGCTGAGGGGGTGCATGGGCATGAGGATAGCAGTTCTTGCCTTACAGCAGGAGCCTTGAAATTTCAGACCGTCAGACATGCCAATTCCCAGGCCCCATCCTCCAGTCTCTGCTTCACTTGGAGGGGAGGGGCTGAGATCTTCTATTAGTATTTTTCATGATGAAGGTCAGACAGAACTACTTCTGCCATTCCAGAGCCAACCACCCACCCAGGACACAGGATTTTTACAACACTAGCATCGGCGGGCACAAGAGAGGCCAGAAGCCTGCTTGTGAGACTTTTGGCTTCTTGGAGTCTACTCTCCTTTCCTACCCTGGATTCTTTGAGGCACTGCCTCTTCATCACTCCCAGCCTCGGCTCCCATCGGGCTGTGGTGTGAAGTGGTCATGTATCCTAAGGGCATCTGTGGCATGGTGATTTGAATAAGAATTGTCCCTGTGGGCTCAGATATGTGAACACTGGGTTCCCAGGTGGCAGTGTTGTTTGAGGAGGTTCTAGAACCTTTAGGATGGAGAGAATTGCTGGAGGAAGGACATTATTGGAGCTGCCTTCGAGGGCTTCTCGTCTCCCTCACTTCCTGCTTACTCTCTCTGCTCCCTGCGTGTAGTTGAGATGTGACTCCTCAGGTCCCCGCTCCTGCTCACATGCTATCAGCAGACTCAGTTCCTCTGGAACAGTAAGCCAAAATAAACTCTTTCTTCCATAAGTTGTTTTCCCTAGTGGCATTTTAGCTCAAACATCTGGAAATATACCAATGCATCGTCCAATCGGGAATGCTTTAAGGCATCTATCTGACCAATCACATGGCTCTCACGGTCCAATCATATTAAATCCTAGGACCCTGGAAGGAATCAGGTGCAAGCCAGTGACTTCATGAGTTCTGATGGCTTCATCTCACCTCAGTGCTTTGGGAGCCTCTGATAATGAAAAGCTGAAGAGAAGGCACTGTTTAGTGCCCCTGGGTATAGCCTCGTCTGTCCACGTACCAATACTTAGGCTCTTTCTGCCTTAGTCACAGTTTGGAGGGGGATTTTCTCACACACAACAGCAAGCTTCCTGCAATATCCATTGCTCCAGGAAATGGGAGGTGTCATTACCTTACAGGTCAGGGAGCTTTACAGATAGACAACTATGAGGACATTAGCAAAGATGATGTGTTGACAAGAAAGAGGGAAAGTCGGAGGTCACAGCACAGACGAGAAAGGCTGGATCCTGGTACCCAGGAGGAGCCTTCAGAGGCCATGAGTCCAACAAGGAGGGACACCTCAGCATTCTAAGCAGAGAGCCCTTTGCCCTTCTCAGTCCCCTTTCCCAGAAGAGGTCACCCAGTGCTGAAGGTCCCTAGAGTCTGCTGGCCCCATGAGTATAGACTTCCTGCCCAGACGGTGCTCCTAGGATGAGGTCATGGCTGGGAGCGTCTTCCCCTCTCTTAAGCTGCTGCTTTCAGTAGCAATCGCTGTGCTGTTGCTTAATCTCAGAATTATCTGATTGTCACAGTCAAGCTTTCCACATTAGGCAGCGAGCCAGCAAGTCACTTAACCTATAATTGCCCTTTAATGAAGCCCATCTTCAAAACTGAATTGTCAAAGGGAAACTTGTAAACATACAGTGAGGTCCAAGACCAAGCTGGCCCCAGACGTCGCAGCCAGGCCCTTGACTCCTCTCTGGCGTCGGTCACATTTGTCTGAGTTATTGGGGCTTTAGCTCCAGCTGCCACCCACAGTAGAGAGGAGCCTGGTGTGCATAGCTTTCCCAGAAGCAGGTCAAGCCTTTTAAAAGCAAGCTGAGGGTGCTTGGCTTGGGTACACACAGTTCCTGTTGCCAAGTGCCCACTTCCCCCCCTCCCGCCTAAGCTGTGAGCTACAAAGGTAAAGGCAGTGTTGTGACTTGAACTTGATGAAATCTATGTGGCTTCTGATTTTAGTGACGTCAGGTGGCTGTGGGTGGTCTGTCATATGTAAAGAGGGAGGTTGATGTTAAAGAAGGCGGCTGGCTATGACAGGTATGTGCTGAATGTTTGTGTTGTAGGGTATCTGTGTTCTATGGCAATGTCTGTGTGTATGTGTGTGTGTAGGAATGCATACATGTGTAGGCTCATGTATGTGAAAGTCAGAGGACATCTTTGGGGGTCATTTCTCATGAATCATCCACTTTGTTTTCTGAGGCAGGATATCTCATTGGCCTAGAGCTCACCATTAAGCTAGCCTACCCGTCCAGTATGTCTCAGGGATCCACCTGTCTGACCTTCTAAATTACTGAGATTATAAGCACATTGCCTCACAAGGCTTTTCAAAAAGGATGTATTTTTGGTTTCTGTGCATGAATATTCGCCTTTATGTATGTGTGCCACATGTGTGCTTGGTGCCATGGAGGTGAGAAGAGGGCATTGGATCCCCTGGAACTGGAGTCACAGACGGTTGTGAGCCACGTTGTGGAGGCTTAGAACGGAACCAGGTCCTCTGTAAGAGCAACAAGTGTTCTTAACTCTTCAGACATAGCTTTTTTAAAAAAATAATATGGCTGCTGGGGCTTGGACTTGGGGTCTTACGCTTGCAAGGTAAGCCCTTTACTGACTGAGCTTCCTCTCCAGCTATCTCTCAGGTCTCATTACGTCTTAGTTAGCATGCTGGAGGTAAAGTGTGGCAATCAGCATGCAGCTGTTTTGATGGACACATCAGGACCAGGGAAGAAAACATGCAGAACACTCCCTTGGTACCAGGCATGCGGCTGGGCACTTTACAAACTCTCCCTGTGGTCATGGGAACAGCTCCAGAGCTCAGTCCTGCCCTTACCTAGACTGTGAGGGACGAGAGATGGGGTTGAGTGACTGGCCTGATGCTCTGAAACTTGTGATGTGGAAGAACAAGACTTGAACTTTGATTTGCCAGATATCAGACTACTCGGTGTCTCTGAGACACCGCGGCAACTTGTATCAGCTTCTTGCTGGTCTTCTAGCTGATGAAAAGTCCAGACAAAGAAGCTGTGACATTATCAATAAATCTTGGATTTGTTTCAAAACAGCAGCACAATGTATCGAGAAGTAGGAAGAAACAGGCAAGAAACTTCCTGGAAGGCAGCAGGTGTCTTAGCTGGGGGATGACCTTACACAAGGGCATTATACAGTTTTGTCTAGTATGGAAGATGTATTATCAATTTATGTATTTATTTTTTTAAGTAAGACTTTCTGTAGAAGTGGTGACCATTCCTAGGCCACCCGTGCATATCCTTAACCCCTCAACCCATCATTGACACAAAGTCACCTTTACAAATTAGCTATGTCCCTTCAAGATAGCACACTCTATGAGTATAAAGACGGTGTCTGTCTGGTTCACTTAATTGTCACTTAATGAATGAACACAGGGAAGAGTCTAGTACACAATAGGCACTTAATAAGTGCTTGCTAAATGAATGAAAATCCAACTGCACAGACCCTAAAGGCTGATCCAGTTTGGATAGGCACAGAGGTTATAGATTGGGCAAGCTTGGCTGGAGACTGGCTTGGCCAGAGGCCTGAGCAGCAGGAGACCAAGGTCAGAGTTGTAAGGAGAGAAAAACCACAGCCAGCAGTGCCCAATGCACAACTTGGGCAAGCATGCCTAGTTTGCAGACACAGCACTGACAACATATATTTTTTATTACTGTGATGGGGTCACTCTCATGCCTCCTGCTATAGCTATGGAGAGCAAGGCTCTGTTTGTGTCTCAGCTCATTAACTGGAGAGTTGGTCACCGTGCACCCTGCAGATGTGGCTCAAAAGATATTGACGGATTTTTCAAAGACTTGAAAGAAAGAAAGAAACAAACAAAATCAATTAAGGGGACAGTCTGGAGTGCCAGGTAGGAATATAGATGTTACTGAGATGAGAGGAAGGGAAGGAGACAGAGAGAGAGAGAGAGAGAGAGAGAGAGAGAGAGAGAGAGATTGAGAGCAAAGAATGCCTCCTCCCCAGGCTCTGCCAAAATGAGGTGCCACTTGAAAACTGGACTGTATGGTCAGCACAGGAGTTTGAGTTTGAGGTTCTGGCGTGGTCCTTGCCTGTGTCTTAAGGGCTTGTAAGCTGTGTGGTGTCTGGTCTCTCACCAGCTTTTCTGATAAAACCCACACTTTGCCACTGGCTTAGAGTGAGGCTGAAGGAGACACACCGGCAGGAGGATGCCTTCAAAGACCTTCCTGCACAATAGGACTCTCTTCTCCAAAACTCAGGGAATGCAGGGCATGACAACAGCTACCATGACCTTGACCTTTGATTTGAAGCCATTGGGAGTTAACAAGCAAATGCTTCCCCATCAGCTTCCAAAAGTGACTGGAGAGCGGGCTGAGGCCTCATAGACCCGGGCTGAAAGGACTGGTGGTGCATGTACCCAACACTATGGAGCAAGTCAAGAGGGTCCCCTCTCATCTGGGAGTCTGTTCTTATCCAGGGTCCCTGGACTTAGACCAAGTCAGGTCCACAATTCCACTGGCTCCCTAGCTCCTGTGGCCTGTTTTGGCACCT